>QLPG01051290.1:0-16725 GCA_003314385.1 Gomphus sp. MG54 | reverse complement strand
TTGTTCTATTCTTGAGCATTGTGGACAATATGTACAGTAACTTACAAAACTGGTCCAATGTTTGGCACTTTTCACTTGCTCTAAATTTTATGAACCAAATAAAAATCTATAAAATCTGAAAATATCCTTACAAATACCCCTGCATCTCAGCTTTTGATTGGTCTCCTCATTTTTATGTAATAATTTTTATTGGTTGAGATATTGCAATTTTTTGACAATGACTCATTACCTTCAAATGTATGATTACAATCAGAGGTATAGTTAGGTTTGTATGGTCACATGACTTGTGTCAGAGTTATAATTGGGTCATGTGATTACAAATAGTTCAACATTGAACAAATAGACCATAACAATCTTCTTTAACAAACCATGAAATCTCTCTCTCCTGTTTAAGTTGACTATATCCTTTCTTAGGACTTTACAGAGGGGAAGAAGGTAGAAGGGCCTAAGCCTAGTCAATACCCAGAATGAGGAAATATGTACATGCATGTCCTACTTATATAGGTTAAGAAGCAACATGTGGAATAAGGAATGTGAGACAACAAGGTATGCAGAGCATGTGGTTATTGTCCACAACAAATAAAATTAGAATGAAGGGATACAAAATAGGGATAAAATAATAAGGGATAAGATAAGAGAAACATGGCCAGGATAGGACAATAGGGAGTGGCTGAGTATAAAACAATGGAGTCGTGACCTAGGATAATACAAGGACAGGAGGTCCCGAGGTGAGATAGACCGAAGGATGAGGACAAGGAGTTATGGATAGCAGATGTACCTAGCTGAGACCGGTGTACCAAGTGTTATGCGTGTGGTATAGGCACTTGGTCGTGGATATAGAATAGTTGCTCAGTCGGCATTGCCAAGTAGACGGTGCTCAGTACATGTACTTGACACTATTGTCCTATCCCTGGCCACATTCCTATTATTCTATCTTTTATTATTCTATTCCCGTTTGCATTACTTTATTCTAATTTTACTCATTGTGGACAATACCTACATGCTCTGCATACCTTATTGTCCTACATTCCTTATTCTACATGTCACCTCTTGAACCTATATAAGTAGGACATGCTTGTACATACTTCCTCATTCTGGGTATCGACTAGGCTTAGGCCCCTGACCTTCTCCTTCCTCTGTAAAGTCCTCTACTCAGGCTGGTACTTTTGGCACTTCCCAAGTATTCCCTCTGTTCTAAAGTGGTGGCACACATAGCAAGTAGGATGCAATGCATGAGTACATTGAAGCCAAAGCCACTACTCCTGGCCTGCAGGACTTGGCCATTCCCCATCTGACCTCTTGGCATTCTTGAAGCCTGACAGAGACTGAGATAGTATTTCAGTATTTCAGCCCTTATATTTTAACAGTGGCTGCTATCACATATCTTCTTAGGAGCCATTTCTCCTACTGCTTGAGCTGTTACCTAAGGTAGCTTTGAGGGTAGCTCTGTTTTTGGTGTGACTTCTTCTGGTTGCTCAGTCTAGAAGATTGGATTGGGGGTTGTTTCATTTTAGACTGAACCAATTATGTACATGCAGTGGCACATGATTCACCTACTGCAAGCTCCAATACCCTTATCTTCTTTGGGCACTCCCTTCATTTCTGTCTCTGCCTCAGCTTCAGCCAAGGTCTCAGGGGGTGGAGTTCTGGACACATCTGCTAATGCAAGTAGCTCAGGTAAAAGCCCCAGTTCTACACTCATGGTTCAGATGTCAAAAAAATAGGGGGCACTCTTGGGAATAATGTCCCATTCCCTTACATCAGTAACAGGTCCCAGGTAAGCTTCCCCTAGCTCAAGCTTGGTCTACTTCCATAGGAGTAGGCCCTTCTTTTAGGACTGCAATAGGTGCCAGTGTGAAGCAAGTGGTGCTAAAGTTTGGGGTTGTGAGTCCTGTTTGTTTTAGGGGCCAAGGAAGGTCTTAGGGAGTGGTGAGAGGCCAAGGAACCACCTGGGTGTGGTTTCTGCTTGCCTCTACAAACACCTCATTTGCCTCTTGGTTCTGAGCTACCCTCCAGGCTGCTTTATACCACTCCTCTGGATTGTCAAAGTGCCTCATTCCCTAGCAAGGCCACTTTGGTCTGTATCCCTGGTTTGAGGCCCTTCCAAAACTTGATCACAGTCATTTTGTCATTGTGATACTCGGCGAGATCCACTAGCTCCACAAAGCATACTAGTTGAGGTGTGACTCGTCTAGACATTTAACACAATCCGACTTGTCAGTAGGTAGCTCTTCACAAGGTGACCCCCAGGGAGGTTTGGAAACACTCAATCGTTATCTGTTCTGGACGCCGTCAAATTAACAACACCACCACCGTATGTGCGGCCTGGTCAATATCTTTTGTGTGCTCCAAGGCTTTGTGTGCTCCGAGGCTCTGTGTGCTACGAGGGTGTGCGGGGTCTCGAATAGGAACTATCATTTTTAGTGTCATCGCGAGAGTTTAGATGATCTATCCTATTGTGCTTGCAGTTACTCTTTCTCTTTTACCTGTCGCGATCTGTGTCTACCTCGTGTATGCGAAGAACAACTGGGATCCAAACCATAAGGTAATTTGTCGTGAAAAACGACTAGCTTTGGTTCTAACCTCTTCGTTTCTCCAGCATTGCTATGTGACAGGAGGAAGTTCTGGCACTGGGTTATGTCTGGCAATTATCCTCGCGAAGAAGGGCGCCCACGTATCGGTTGTTGCTCGCAATGAAAACAAGCTTAAAGACGCGTTACAGAAACTCGAGGTGATACATTGTCTACCTATCTGAATATCATTGACCTTGCTCATATTTGTAGTCCGTTCGACAAAGCCCTGACCAGATTCTCCAATCATTCTCATACTCGTTGCATTCTGCTGAAAGCTCTAAAGCTGCCTTGGATGCTGCTTGCGCTGCGCATAATAGAAAAGCTCCTGATGCCGTCTTTACTTGTGCCGGGTCATGTAGGCCAGGTTTTTTCATTGAACAGACTGAACAATTGCTGCTTGATGGCATGTCAAGCACATATTGGATACAAGCATGGACAGCTCTGGTGAGGAGGGAGCACAGCATTCATTAACGGCTAATGTTACCCCTTAGGCTGCCAGCAAAAAGATGGTTCGTGACCGCAAGCAGGGGAAAATTGTCTTTGTATCATCTACACTGGGTTTTATGGGTATGGTTGGATACTCCTCTTATGCCCCTGGGAAGCATGCACTTCGAGGTTGGTTTCACTGACTTGGTCATATCTTTGCAAATTTTCAATTATGGGGTAGGTTTAGCCGAAAGTTTGCGCTCGGAACTTATTCTGTATGGCATCGATGTCCACTGCTTTTTCCCGTGCACCATCTACAGTCCTGGATACGAAGAAGAAAACAAGACAAAGCCTAAAATCACCCTCAAGATAGAAGAAGCTGATTCCGGCCTTTCTCCTGAACAGGCTGCTGCAGGCATTTTGAATGGTATATAAGATTTCTCCTGTGATACCATCCACTCAACGCTGTGAACAGCCGCTCAGAACGGTCAAGATCAATCAGCAGCAGATTTAATCACTAATATCTTTCGTGCTTCGACACGAGGAGCGTCTCCATCGAATAATATATTGGTTGATCTGGTATTGGATGTCATTGCATGGGTTAGTAAACTCGACATATATATATTGCCGACAACTCAGAATGGATGTAGGTGGGCATCCCCATTTTCCGACGCTCTCTTGACAACACAGTGCGAGGTCACCGGAAGGAACACGAAGAGTATCTTACTAGACAGGGTTTTTTCGCCTCTGAATAGTACATTAGACAAAAACTATATCACCGTATAATAAATAAATTGTGATGAACGGATTAGGACACTACTATCAAGGCTATGCCGGGCGCTAAGAAAGTATTTGCAACCCCCTCCTCCTCCCATCCAAAGTCTTAAGGTTGTTTCCTCAACTATAGTTATGGGGTTGTCCATAAGCAAGTTACTCTCAGGTATGTAGTTGTTGTTAGCACCATATTCCTTTCCTATTTCTTACTCTCTTTCGTAGGGTTGTTCGGGAAGAAAGAGATGCGTGGGTGGCGTCGTCAACCAGATCGGTTCGCTACTTATTTTACGATGTTACATTCTCTGCAGGGATTCTCATGGTTGGTCTGGATGCGGCCGGTAAGACCACGATCCTGTACAAACTGAAACTGGGTGAAATCGTGACCACCATCCCAACAATCGGCGAGTGCCACTAGATACACAAGATCATGCATGATTTTGATAGTTCTAACATCTAGGTTTCAACGTGGAGACTGTTGAGTATAAGAATATTTCCTTTACAGTTTGGGACGTCGGAGGTCAGGACAAGATCCGTCCATTGTGGAGGCATTGTACGTGGCACTAATATATGATATATGACCCGAGGTCAAGCCCAGGTTATCCAGATTTCCAAAATACCCAGGGCATCATTTTTGTTGTCGACTCCAATGATCGCGAACGTGTCTCCGAAGCCCGTGAAGAGCTGCAGCGTATGCTCAACGAAGACGAGCTTCGTGATGCGCTCTTGCTTGTATTTGCCAACAAACAGGATCTTCCCAATGCTATGAACGCTGCAGAGATTACCGATAAGCTCGGTCTGCATGGGCTCCGTCAAAGGACGTGGTACATCCAGGTGAGAATAAGCTGAGTAATAGCTATGACACGATATAACATTCTGTATTAGGCGGCCTGTGCGACTACTGGTGACGGTCTCTATGAAGGTTTAGAATGGTTAAGTACCAATATAAAGAGACGAGTATAGCCTTCAAAATCACGTTCAAGATTATCCATGCCTTTTTTTTGCGTCACCCTCTGCCTTTGCTTTCTTTTTTCCCTTTTCTGTTTTCATGCATACGCTTCGTTGTATGTACTTACGGAGGAAGACGCGTCATAATTTAGAGGATTAAACATCAAAAGAGAATCCATCTATCTACACCTCGTGTCTTTGTCATCGATTTTCCCCTGGGAATAACCTTCCCACCGCTTCGGCTTCTTTCTGTCGTTTGGACCCTTGCTCTCTTTGTACGGGATCACGACTAAGGAGCCCGGCTTTGGCCATCTTCTCGAGCAATGCTGCCAGTTTTTTAGGCTTGATAGTAGAATATGAGGTTTGTCGGGTACTGGGTACTAAATAGCTTTGAACCGTGTCTGACAGCGGAATGGAGCACAGCTGTGTAATGATGTAAATTCGGTTACTTTGCATAACACGAAGTTCGTATTTACCAATCTCAATTCACCAAACGCTTCACATAAATGGGATCGGCCTATACGTTTGAGCTCTTCTTCTAGGAAATCAACATCCACTAATAGATTAGAGATGGCATTATTGTTAATCGCAGAAACGTTGCGACCAATGAGAAAGTCCTGATGGGAATACATCAACATCGGGACAAATCCTACAGAACATCTCTCTTACCATCAGACATTCAGACACATGTGTAACGGCTCCTTTGTATGCCTCGTTCTTGTAGGCTTCTTTCACCACGAGACCATCCACAACCGTCGTCAACCAGTTCACCAACTCATAGAGATACATGCTTGGCATATCTTCTCGGGAGGCTGGTGTCCATTCATATTCGGCTAATTCAAAAAAGTCGTCCAGTTTAGAGGATATGATAGTGCTGATGCGGCTTGTTGCGCGTGTCAGGGTTTTGGAAAAACTTGCCGTTGCTGAAAGGTGAAGTGTTCCGCCACGATGCGAAGATCTATGTGAGATGGGTAAGACAGTCAACTAGATTTCTCTGGGGCTTACCGGATACTTGTGACTTTGCGTTCAAGCTCTGCACAAGCAATTTCAAAGTGTTCAATGTTGGACACTACCAAAGCAATCTGAGATAATCCGGATATGGTAGATAATCTTTCTGCGATGCGAGTGCTGACATGTGCGGTCAGTAATCTGTCAACGGCCTTCAGATACGATGTAAATCAAAGGTATGTTATTATGAGTAAATAAATTACAAACCTTGCCAAGAAGCTCATCGATATCTCGCTGGTACTGTGCAACACCTTCAACAAATTGATAATACTTATTAACAAAGTTGTGGATCTGATTGGTGGTATAGATTGGTGATATAAGTGGCGTTATTCATGGAAGCAGCGATTCAACTCACATCTTGA
Organism: Gomphus sp. MG54; assembly: GCA_003314385.1. Taxonomy (NCBI): domain Eukaryota; kingdom Fungi; phylum Basidiomycota; class Agaricomycetes; order Gomphales; family Gomphaceae; genus Gomphus; species Gomphus sp. MG54. Next base: position 10,637 of record QLPG01051290.1, on the reverse strand, counting down.
CAGCAGAGGTAGAATGTTTGTGACCACGGAAAAGTCATTGGCAGGGATGCTCTATAAAAATGAGAGTAAAAATCAGGGTGTGATTTACGAGGGATGAAAGTATTCACTGCATGAGCTCTGCAACTTCCGCATCACTAAGCCATACGGATGAAATGACCGCATCCCTGTCACTAAATCCCTCTACCCTCATAGGAAGATGATCGTCTTGAAGTACAATCTTCGGGATTTAAGTCAGCATGTGAATAAACAGTGTATAAGCACAATACATTGTCAAATCGCTTTGTGTATTGCTTTTCAAGCAGGGCTCCGTATTTTTCAAACAAAACCATTAGGAGAGAATGCAGGTGCTGTGTTGAGTATGAGTAGCCCTGCAGAAATTCAGCCTTGTGCCTGGCAAGAACAAATGATATGACGTTACTTCAAGAGTTGCACTGAACGCTATTAGGCGCTCCTTGACTTCCAGGAATACCTCGGGGTCAGTCTCATTCGCCAAGGTTTGCCCCATTTCCTCTCCAACACGACCAACGACGTTATCCCACAGTTCGTCAACTTCTCGTTCACTTCGGAAACCCATTGTGGTTCGTAGAACATGAGACTCGACGATAAAGAAGCCAACGATCTCTTGGATGAGAGTCGGTAGAGCTGAAAGTGATAAAGGAGTTGGTAGAATTAATGTGGATTGGGCCTGAAATAGAAATAAGATGGAAGTTGTGGAAATAACACAGAAACTAACCTTCCTATCAGCCTGGTATGATCGTTGTAGCTCCTCTAAGGAATCTAAAGCAGTATATATGTGGATGCATTGGTAGAGAGGTTTGAAGTCGACCTTAAGTTTGTCGTTATCAAGAACGTCATCTGCGTAGAGGTGAAGAATGATACAGATAATAATAGGAAAAGGCTACTTACACTCGATCGTCTCATTGGTCACCATTTCCACTGAACTTCCCACCCGGCTCAACCTCAAGAGAGGTACCTTTTCCCGACGAGATCGCCATCTTCGTGTTCGGGTTTCCATTGCCTCTAACGCAAGACGCCCGACTTCGCCACTGACGTTGCGAATCTCAAGTAACCAAGAATTAGTTGATGCGGTCACTGCGTCCTTTATCTGAGTTCGAAGCGAGGGCAAGGAGGATAACAAGTGTGTAAAGAACGGAGTCTGCGACAAGGAAGATGGTGGGAGTGATTGAATGTCCTCTAGCGACTGTTCCCTTGTAATATTAGCTTATATATGTCCCCTGCCCACAACGTAGACGAACCCTTAATGCACTCCAATAGCGTTTCTCCTTGATGAGTTCCCCAATACGATGCACAAGGTCCAAAACTGTCAAACATGCCTGCAGCGTGTCAATGGCCTCATCTAGCTTTGCAGCTGTCAGCTTTGACTTCAGCAGCGCCTTCTTTTTAGTTGCTAGTCCATGGCCCACGGAGGAAACACTTGAGTCAAGACTAAGGATCTTGTCCCGAAGGTTGACAGTATACGAACGGACGGTGAGGAGAGTAGAAACGGAGGAGACAAAGTCTTGAGAGTTGTCCCCACATATTTTCTCGATCTCCTTTTCCTTGGACTCAACAAGACTCTGTACTGTCCGCAGGAAGACTTCTTGTTGCCGCGAGGCATGGATTTGTTTGATGATTGGTCCCAGTTGTTCCAAATTTTCAGTAGAGGAAGACTCATCCAAAAGGTGAATTTGTTGTAGCTGATGGTCCACAATTTCTTGTGTGAAGATGGTCCTTTTGCGGGGCGGCATGGACGGCTATGAGAGTCGGTAAGTCAAAAAGGTAAATAGCCAAAAATGGTAGTCACGTAAAAGGGTTTCTTGGATAAATGAGAATTAATGTATATATATATAGATGTTACGATGATTTGGGGAGGGAAGTAACTAAGTCAAAATGACAGACAAAAGTTAAGAGGTCTCACCCGGAATCGAACCGGGGTCACGAGAACTACATATCAGAATCTCGGGGGCTAACCGCTACCCCATGAAACCATCGTAAATAAAATTTTTTGAAAGAATTTCATATTGTAAAATATTTATGGAAAGCTGCTCTGGAAATATATAACGTAGACTAACTCTAATATATTACGGTCTCATGGGGTAGCGGTCATCCCCCGAGATTCTGAAAGTGGTTTTCTCGTGACCCCGGTTCGATTCCGGGTGAGACCTTCAATTTTTTTCTATCTTCAAAAAATTTAAGTTAATAAAATTTCCACGTTTATTTGTTTGTCCCTTGTTATCTCGTTTCTAATCCAGTCTCGGCAAATCCTCTTTTTGCCAATAGCTGACGCTGACTTTTCGGTCGGGAAGGAATTCATGTCTATTCAAATATTACCCTTTCTCGAGGATCAAAATGATCCCCTCGCTACAGCAGCCTCCCGTATTGGACCTGTTATATTACGAGTGCCGCCGTTTTCAGCTACTACATCCCTCGTGGAGTATTACTTGTTAGTAGACCCTGCCACCCCATATCCATCCATATCAGACCTCACTGAATGGCTCGACAACGGGGCCGACAAGCTCATAGTGCCATTGCCACTCGCGAAGGAGGTTATCGGTGTCATACCTCCAGAGCGACTTATCGTGCTGCTTGACGCAAGCAGCGTGAGTGCGATATCTAGCAAAATTGGATCAGGTGTGTCGGGTGTACTACTAAAAACAAGCGCGATAGACTTGGAGTTAGTCTCCTCCATTGGTCGTTTCTTCGCTGGTGGACAAGTCTACGTCCTACCCGGTACGGATGCACCTCCAACTCCATCTCTGATCCGTGAAGTCAGGCGTAGGAATGCGACATTAGTTATTCGGTCCTCTTTCCTCACGCTTTCCTCCACTTCCCTTGCTCAGTTGAACATGGCTGAGGCATTCATAGCTCCTTTGGTATCTGATCGTCCAGATGGATTGTTTCCAACTGTCGTTTCGTCTGCAACGCAGGGTAATCGGGTACTGGGTCTCGTATACTCTTCGAAGGAGTCGATTACAGAATCGATTGTCACTGGCAAAGGTGTATATCAAAGTCGGAAGCATGGTCTTTGGCGAAAGGGCGAAACTTCGGGTTCTACTCAAGATGTCATCAGGATAAGTGTCGACTGCGATTCAGACAGTTTACAGTTCAGCGTTATCCAACATGGCTCTGGGTTTTGCCATCTTAACAATCCAACTTGTTTTGGTCAGCTCTCTGGACTGTCAGCGCTCGAGAGTACCATATGCTCGCGATTTGAGTCCGCCCAAGAGGGTTCATATACCAAGCGACTCTTTAATGATCCAGCCCTTCTTCGTTCCAAAATAATGGAGGAGGCCGATGAATTATGTCAAGCCCAAACTAAATCGGAAATTGCCTTTGAAGCTGCCGATTTGTTATATTTTATACTAACTAAATGTATATCTCAAGGTGTAAGTGTGGCGGATATCGAACGATCTCTTGAACAAAAGGCCCACAAGGTCACTCGAAGACCAGGTAATGCGAAGCCTCAATGGTCATCAAATCTGACGACACGGAAACAGGAGGTTGAATCTACCTCTTCAACAATTCGCATGCGGAAAGTTGATCTATCCTCTATCTCTATTCGAGAGCGAAACGAGCTTTTGCGACGGCCTGTACTCAAGTCGGACGAGATGATCACCAAAGTACGGCCAATAGTGGAGGATGTGCGTAAAAAGGGAGACGCAGCACTCATTGAATATGCCGCGAAGTTTGACAAAGCTCAGCTCAGCTCAACTGTCGTTCTTCCTCCATTTGATCCAGAAAGCATGGCAATCGATAAAGAAGTTCAACATGCTCTCGAACAGGCATATGCCAACATTCGGAAATTTCATGAGGCACAGTCGGATCAAGAGACCCTTGTTGTAGAAACTATGCCGGGAGTTGTATGTTCACGGTTTGCAAGGCCAATTGCCAGAGTGGGCTTGTACGTTCCTGGAGGTACTGCTATACTCCCCTCGACGGCCCTTATGTTGGGTGTACCTGCACAAGTCGCTGGTTGCCGCGAGATCGTATTTGCAACCCCCCCGCGCCCGGATGGCACAATTTCGCCTGAAGTTATGTATGTGGCGCATCTTGTGGGAGCCTCGGCTATTTTGATGGCAGGGGGAGGTCAAGCAGTAGCTGCTTTGGCGTATGGAACAGAATCAGTCCCGAAGGTAGACAAAATATTCGGACCAGGTAACCAATGGGTCACGGCCGCAAAGATGCTCGTACAAAATGACACAGATGCACTTGTTTCCATCGATATGCCTGCAGGACCCTCCGAAGTCCTGGTGAGAGCGATATGTTCGTTTGTTGAAGCTTATTAACAAACGTGGATAGGTCATTGCAGATTGCACGGCGAATCCATCCTTCGTTGCTGCTGATTTGCTGTCTCAAGCTGAACATGGCGTCGACTCCCAAGTAGTGCTGATCACTGTTGATATCCCGCAACACTTACTCGAGGATATCGAGCGAGAAGTTGACACTCAGGCTCATTCGCTCTCTCGGGTGGACATCGTGCGAGAGTCAGTCAGAAAAAGTCTAATCGTACAAGCGCGATCCATTGAAGAAGCTTTCGCTTTCTCCAACGATTACGCTCCGGAGCATCTAATACTTCATCTACAAAATGCTCCGGAAAAGGTGAAATTTGTTCAGAATGCGGGCAGTGTATTTGTAGGACCATTTTCACCCGAAAGGTATGTTGACGCTGAATTACCGCACTTTGATTTTCCCTCACGCTATTTGCAGTTGTGGAGATTATGCATCCGGAACCAATCACACATTACCCACAAATGGTTACGCCCGACAATTTAGCGGTGTTAATACTTTATCCTTCCAAAAGCATATAACTTCGCAAGAAGTCTCCCAAGCCGGTCTAAAGGAGCTTGGTCCTGTTGTGATAACATTAGCCGAGTGCGAAGGCTTACAGGCACACGCCAATGCGGTTCGTGTACGCTTGAATAGGGTATGAATTTATAATACTTGAAGAATAAGTGTAATCCGCGGAGCATTTCTCTATGTATTGGGAAACCTCTCTACCTACTCGACGGAACCCTAGTTTTGCTAAATAGAGCCGAATACAAGCATCAATCTCAGTATGCTTCAGGACTAGTTTGTCCTGTACAAAGCACGTTTAGCCACCTTCACAATCAGTGGAGTGTCGGGGAAGGCGAGAGCTTCGAGGTTGGTGGCATACTGCAACCATAGAGTTAGTGGAGAAGGGGACAACAATTAATGAATAACAAACAGGTGTAGGGACATCTTAGAAGCCATCATTTCAGTTAGCACGTAGCATATTTGGTAGATGCAACACACCAGCTCCGGTGATTCGCTCCACAGGTGCATCCAGGTAGTCGAAGGCCTCACTCTCAACAATTTGAGCAGAGATTTCACTACCAACACCAAACGCCGGAAAGCCGCCTTCAACAGTAAGAAGACTACAAACCAAAATTAAATCGATTCATTTTAACATCACTAACTAAAGCTCACCGGTTTGTTTTCTTTACCGACTTGATGATGGTATGGATGTCAAGAGGCCGGATACTACGAAGGTTGATGACTTCGGCCTTGATACCTTCTTTGGCCAGTTCATCTGCAGCTTCCATACTGTGAGTAACCATTTTACTATGTGCTACGATTGTGACATCTGAGCCTTCGCGCTCGATTTTCGCCTGGCCGATAGGAAGCAAAAAGTCTTCGGACATAGCTTCCGCTGACATGGGGAATGACACTCCATACATCATCTCATTCTCGAGGAACACTATGGGATTTGGATCCCGGATGGCGGACTGCAGACAAGCTACCTCAGGTTCATGGTTTTGTGAAATGGGTCACTGCCCACGTCACCTTCAGAAGACCTTTGCAATCCTCTGAGCTCCATGGACTAATGACCTTGAGACCAGGCACTTGACCGTACCAAGCGGCGTAGTCTTGTGAATGCTGAGCAGCGACTCCAGCAGCCGCACCATTCGGACCACGGAAAACAACAGGACAAGGGACATTACCCCCTGACATATAATAGGTTTTCCCTCCCGAGTTAACAATCTGGTCGATGGCCTGTGACGGTGGAAATAAGGTACATGAAACGCCGATGACAATTCATTGATACACACTTGCATGGCAAAGTTGAAAGTCATGAATTCGCATCTACAGTAGGTATGAGTTAACGATACTGATTGGCTCGAATGACACTTACATCGGACGGAGACCTGCAAGTGCAGCACCGACCGCCAAGCCGGCAAATCCCATTTCAGTAATAGGTGTATCCACTACACGCTCCTCCCCAAACTTGTCAAGCAAACCTTTTGTCACCTCAAAGTGATTTCGGAGTTAGGATAGTTCCACCAGCAGTGAATATATGACCGACACATCATACTTTGTAGGCACCGTTGTATCGTGCAACTTCTTCACCCATGATGAAAACTGTCTTGTCTCGAACCATCTCTTCTTCCATAGCGATATTCAGTGCATCACGGACTGTCATCTGCTATTTGGAGAATGAGAGGCATGTTTTATTGAAGCAAGAAAAACTCACGCTGGCTTGTTCTGTGCTAGCCCATCGTTGCTGTGATGGTCGGTCCAGCGACTTTCTCTGAATAGATAATCGAGAGGACAAAAGTGCGGGTTCGAGGCGAGGCTTTGTTAATACGGGGGCTATGCGGTGGAATGTTGACCGAAAGGCCATTAGGGTAAGATAGCTAAAAAATGCGTCGTTGGCGCCAAAGCCACACCACCGGATTAATGCTCTTTCCCCGAAAGGAAAGTGTGCTGCGCCCGGCTCCTTCCGAGCATCGATATGGCCACTCGCCCAGTTGTAGTAGTCACTGGCGCGTCGAGGTAAGCACATTGCCCGACTACTCGAAAATTAATTTAGACCTTCATAAGAGGAATCGGTCTTGCGGTCACCGAAATATTACTGAGCAAGTTCCAGGCGAAAGTGCTGTCACTCTCACGCTCCAGGACGCCAGAACTCGACCAGCTCGGTGAGAGGTATCCTTCTGACTTGAAGATCGTACAGTGCGACATGTGTGTGAACCCCCTTGCCTTTTGCTACCACCAGCTATTTGATAATTCACGCCCTCCAAATCGGATTATAGAACTAATGAGTCCGCAACTGCATCTGCTTTGGCGACTTGTAGTCGCATCGATGCACTGGTTCTGAATGCAGCGACCGTAATGATTGCACGCACAGAGTCGCCCAATTCTACTGTAGAGGCTTGGAAACAGTTGTTTGACGTCAATATTTTTTCGCTTCTGCACACAGTGCGCGCAGCTCTTCCACAACTGCGAGCCAGCAAGGGAAATATTATCTTTGTGAGCTCAGGCGCCGCTGTCGGTAATACCCCAGCCTGGGGAGCCTACAATGCAAGCAAGGCTGCGATGAATAGCTTTTGCAGGTATGCGAACAAAATATATTCATTTACGCGATCTGACACATTTTCCAAAAGAACTTTAGCCAATGAAGAGCCTGATATCACTTGCGTCGCTCTCCGCCCAGGTATGGTAGACACAAATGTAAGTCTTGATCAAATGTTTTTCGTGATTGCTCTTTCTAATTGATTCTAGATGCAACAAATAGTCCGTGACCAAGGTGCGGTACACATGGACAAGCGTGACCACGCAATATTCGTGGAGACCCACGCTGCAGGAAAGCTGGTAAGACCTACTGATTCCGGCCATGTTATTGCGGCGCTCGCTCTGAATGCAACACACAACCTAAGTGGAGAATTTGTCTCTTGGAATATGGACAAACTAAAGCCGTATCGCATAGAGGAGTCGCATTTGTGATGTCTCAGATACTATCGCTCCAAGATCCTTCTAACTTCCTCCCCCCAAGTGGGATTATAACCTGTGTTGACCTTAGCAACTGTAGCAGTTTGGATACCAGAAATCACCATCCCTTATCCAAGCCAAACTGATACAACCTATGTGCAAGGTTTGCAATAAGATGTCTCAGCATACACTTCAGAACAAGTATGTTGCTTGCTTGACATTTCTCTGCATTTAGAATTCCATATAATGCTTATTATTATTATTATTATTACCATCATCACCATCATTATCATTTAAGCCAAACAGAATTAGAAAACGTCAAAAAAAAGAAAAGAAAGAAAAGCCTAAGAATTTTAATTTGGCAGCTTATATAGTAAGCAACAAAACTGTTGGAAGTTTTGAATTGTATATCTAATAGGAAACTCAATTTAATTTTTAAAATCATTGAAATATACTGCTCTATGATCCTTACTATTTTTAGACTAGGAATCAGGAACTTTCTACACTCTGACTACCACCATTGCCTGAGCATATTGTTAGTTCTTCTCACATTATCATAAATACCCATGTAGATACACCCTCTAAACACTATTCACATACCTTCCATACAATAACCTGGCCTCAATGTCAAATAACACATCTGTTAAGAACATAAGCGGCGAGGTTTTTAAGTGATATCTCAGTGAGGTTGTAACTTCACAGAGGTTTGGGGTAGGGCTTGGCTTCAGCTTACGTGCTGCACCTTCCAGATCTCATTGTATCTCTAACTTTGGACAGAGGTTTCTGTCAAGGGGTGACCCACTTTCTAGACTGAACCAAAACCGAAGAGTAGAGAGCAAAAGGGCATGGTGTAAGGGCAACCTAAGCAGGTATTCTACCCTCAGGCGGTGTACTGGCAAAGGGGGATCCAAAGAGAAAACTGTAGAGAACCCTTCGCCCACTGACTACTGTATATAAGCACCATTGCCATGGTGCTCTGTGCCATACTGGGCATCACCCTCCATACCGACCGGGAAGTTCCGCCAGGGCCTCGACATCAGGAGTGAATGACAAAAGGAGGGCCAATGGTTACAGTTGACACTTCTGAAGGGTACCCGCCAATAGTGATGATTGTTCGGTGTGTAGTATATTCGGTACTGCCACGAGAGGGCTGAACGGATCTCAGTTGGCAGGTGTAGAATACAGGTGAGGCGGTACCGGTCAGGATTCATGATTGGGGGTTTCCCTGACATCACCCCCCCTCTAGAATGTGGCATCCCCGACACATTGATCCCTATGGGCAGGACTGGCATGCGGGATCTGAAGGCAGATGCATCCAAGGTGCGGATTCGGCGTAGGGCACCTGGGTGCAGATGGTAGAAGTCAGCAACAAGGTTAGGGGCCTGGACGTTGTCTTCATTCTCCCATAAATTCTCTTCGTAGCTGTAACCCTTCCATTTGATAAGGAATTGCAGCTGATTTGCTCTCATTCGGCTGTTGAGCACTTGCTTGACCTTGAAATGTTCCTCTTTGTCGACAAGGATCGGCTGCAGTGGAAGGGGCTGTCGCCTGCCTGGGATAGGGTCTGCCAAAGCTGGGGTGAGTTTGACAACCAGGAAGACTGGGTGAAGACAGCTCAAGGCCTTCAGGAGTCGAAGTCGGTATGCGTGAGACCCCACTCATTCCTCTACGAGGTAGGGGCTGAGTTGCCTGTGTGCTAGTTTCTTGGACAGCTGATTGGTGTGAATATTGCTAGGGTCAAGGTATACCTTGTCGCCTGGCAAGAATGTCAGTGTCGGCTGGCACCTACGGGTGTAATAAGTTGCCATGTTGTCCTTTGCCTTCACCAGGGCCACCTTTGCCTCTGAAAGTGCTCCTTCCATCCACTCCTTGAACTCGTTCACAGACTCAAGGCGGGATGGGGGTTGGTGCGGTTCAAACCCCATCCATAGGTGTCTGCCTGTATCCAGCAAGAAGGGGGACTCGCAGATCGAGGCATGAACATGGTTATTACTGGAACTCAGCTAGGGGTAGGAGATCATCCCAGTTATCTTGCCTCTCATTGACAAAGAGGTGGAGGTACTGTTCCAGTTCTTGGTTCACCCATTCGGTCTGACTATCTGTCTGCAGGTGGTAGGCCGTAGAGGCTGCCAAGCAAATCCCTAGTAAGTGATAGAGCTCCTGGGTGAACTCACAGATGAATTGGGCCCCCCAATTGGACACCACCACCCTCGGCAACCTGTGTAGCTTCCACACATGGTGTAGGAAGAGTTGTGCTGCTCCAGCTGATGTTACTGTCGTGTGAGTCAGTATGAAGTGTGCCCGTTTTGACACTAAGTCTACCACGTTCATCACAGTATCATACCTGTGTGTATCAGGGAGCTCTATTACAAAGTCTACACTTATGGCATCCCACCATGCCTTGGGGATCAGGAGCGGGTGGAGTTCCCCAGCCAGCCATTGTCTCTGGACCTTTGTCCATAAGCACAGGTCGCATGTCTTGGTGTACTCACCGATGTACCGAGACATGTGAGGCCACCAATAGTTTTAGGAGACAAGTTCGAGGGTCTTCCAGCAGCCAGGGTGCCTGGCTACCTTGGAGTCGTAGTGATGGGCTACGATCTGTTGCTGGAGGCCTCCCATGTCTGGAACATATGTCTTGCCCTGGAAGGTCAACAGTCCATCAGCTTCCGCCTATTTGGCTGAGACCAACAACCTGCTTCCCACAGCTTCCTTACTGCCTCCGTCACTTTGTTCTCTAGTGTCCCTTCACTTAGCGCCCTCTTCAGTTCTTAGGCAATCCCTCACTCTTCCCCCTCCAGCACTACTCCTTCTAGCACCCATATCGCAAACAGCTTGGGTCAGAGAAAGACTAGGTCACTATTGTCACCCACGCCCGATCTATGGTCTGACCAATGCGAAAGTAC
>QLPG01051289.1:0-10637 GCA_003314385.1 Gomphus sp. MG54 | reverse complement strand
ATAGTGATGGGTCACAGCTTAAGTAGATTGAACATGGAGGAAGGAACCAGTGAGTGTTTTTTTCCATCACAAGCACAATTATTTGACCAATGTGCGCGAAGCATCACAGCGCTTGAAAATTTAACGATCGCGAGTACAAAGCGTACTGCTCGTTTGGACAGGGATGCATCTGCCCGCCTGGACACTGGGTTGTGTCACAGTCGAAAGTGGTGTATCACCTTTTGCGGTGGATCAAGGAGCAACACCTGATGTGTTCAAAGGCAAGATGGGACAAAAATGGTGCAGAGCGCACATGTTTGGTAATAGGGAGGATCATGTGAGTAGATTCAGCGGTTGGGAGTATGGTGATTTTTGAAGATTTGCCATGCCTGCTAAACTGTATACATATTATGTTTGGGGATAGTCGTTGGAAATTATGGAATCTGCAACAGCACCTGCGACGTTATCTTCCGACTGTTCCCCTTGAAAGACATTGAGTGCTCGTAGAACCAACCCAATTCAGCTTTTCCAAACAGAAAAAGACGTCCAAGAGTCTGACCTTATTGCTTCTGTATCCATCTGATATCCACAGATCACCGGTGAACAAAAACATCCACACACTCATTTCCCCCCGATCCATCTCTATTGTATTCTTTGATAGTACATACAATTAGATACTGTAGTCTAAGTATTAGACTTGATGTATGACATAGCTTCAGACAGTTTCTGACTATATCTTAGCTTGTAGCTGCACACAGAAGTTGCCCTTGCAACTCACCTCACTTTCAACGATTTCCCGGTCAGTCTGGAGGTGGATGAAGAAAAAATGCTCCTGAAACACGAAACCAGAGCTGAGCACATTATCGCTTGAGACAAGTGCCCAGGGGGACCACAAGGAGTTGTACATCTCGAAAGTCAAAGTCCCCGATCATGAGCTGTCGTATCGAGGGGGTGGAAGTGGTGGGCGACGGTGAAGATGCCGGGCAGTGCAGCGTTTCGCATCTACATGTCGGTTATGTGAAGGTCATATAACTGTATATCGCGTCACCTGTATAACTGTGATCTTGTTATCAGAGTATATGTGTATATATCTCATAGAACGATAATACTGCAAAGTCATCATCACATTTCTGCACGTCGATAGAGCGGTGGGATAAACATGGCGCATTCCACCGTCTGGTTCAGCCCATTCAGTTCTTGGAAATTACAGCGAAATCTAGGAAGACACTCGGATTCAGTTGCATTCTCTTCTGATGACACACCCCTTGTGTCTGGGTTGTCGGAAGGTTTAGTCAGTATATTGCATGTGGTGCCGGAGACGTGTTGTCCGTCGCATTCTCGTCTGACGAGACGAGTGTAGCGTCTGTGTCGGGCCACAATACAACCTGGATTTGGCATGTGCCGAGGGACTTGGAGATGGAACACAGAGTGCGTGGGTAGGCAGTCCTGTTCACGTAACAGCGCACCAGGGGTTTCTGGGAACAAGGATTCCCTCATCTTTGGAAGGCAATCAAGGTAAAGAGAAAATATGAGCTTGAGGGGCATACGCTATGGGTGAATTCTGTTGCATTCTCACCTGATGGAACATGAGTTGTCTCTGGATCGGGTGGCAAAGACCATTCGAGGTTGCACAAGTCTCATTACGTGAAAAGTCTAAAGAGAACACCCAGCATGGATGTTGCTTGAGACTGTCCCAGTAATCGCATTGCAAATACGAACAGTGGCATCATCCAAGCCAGAAACTACTCGTTTCCCACCAGGCAAGAATGCACCAGATATCACTAGCGTCTCAGCTTCTGGAAAGAAGTTGACGGCTCAGTATATTGACCTAGGTGAAGGTTTTAGTGGTGTGTACCGTTGGAGGCAACACGTGGGATACAAGAGAAAATTTTTCCCTCACATGGCAGCTTCTGGAAAGAAGTTGAGACCCAAGGCGCGCGCTAGTTCAAATTGTCGGTCTTCTATCTCCGCCTTCTTACCTAACCGCCGTGTAACCGCTCTTAACTGCTGAGTATGTTAGCTCATTGTCTATAGCGTTACGTGCGGCGCGACAGTCTTCACCGCTCTAGCCCAGGAGGACTGCCTGATACGGGTTTTACAGGTTTCATTCCTTACTTTGGTCGATCCGTAATGAACCTAGGTTACTTTGCCAGATTGTTATTCGAAATTCAAGTTCCTGCATGTGCTATGTGTGATGGCATCCGATCCCCGGTTTTTCTATCAATTTCCACCTCTATATCATATGATCACCGGGCAGAGCACCCATCATTTTCGCCCATAAGAAGGATGGATTCCTCCGGCTATGTGTTGATTTCAGAAAACTCAACAAAATCACAAAGAAGGATAGATACCCACTGCCTTGCATTTCCAACCTTCTTGACACTCCTCGTAAAGCCAAGATCTTCACAAAGATAGACCTTCAACATGCCTATCACCTTGTCCACACCCAGGCAGGAGGGAGACAAATGGAAAACCACCTTCTGCACCTGATACAGATCTTTCTAATGGTGTGTTATGCCCTTTGGACTAAGTAACTCTCTGGCTGCCTTCCAGCATCTCATGAACAACATCTTTTCTGACCTCCTTGACATATCAGTACTAGTCTACCTGGATGACATCCTGATATACTCTGACAACCTAGAGGAACACAGGAAACATGTGTGTGAAGTCCTAAATGACTCTGAATGAATCACCTGTATGCCTGCATAGATAAGTGCCAATTCCATGTTGATACCATAGAATATTTAGGATATATCCTGTCTCCAAATGGCCTCACCATGGCTGACAACAAGATTAAAGTAATCCAAGACTGGCCTGAACTGCACAAGGTCAAAGATATCCAGTCCTTCCTCAGATTTGCAAACTTCTACAGACGTTTCATCTTCAACTACTCTGACATTATGATTCCACTAACCTATTTAACATGGAAAGATACCCCATTTTGTGAGTGTAGGGGAAAATGAGACCCCATTCATTTCCATGGTGTGTCAGCAAGTTGCCAGAATATCACAGATGGCTCATGTCTAGTCTAAAATGCATGGGCCAGGATTGGCAGTACAAAGGGTATTTTGTTCAATGTCTTTTGCAGAAACATCATGCCTCAGGGATTAGAGTGTCAAGCAGTGGTCAGGTACAGCTAATTTGAAGTGACCGACTATAAAACAATAGGGTCATGGCCAAGGATAAAAACAAGGACAGGATGTCCTGATGTAATGTGGGCCAAAGAATAAGGAGTAAGTGGGGTGGGATTAATGGACAATGAAGGAGGAACAAGTGGATAAGGGATGGGAATGAGGAGTGTGGATGGCGGATGTGCCAAGCTGAGACCGGTGTGCCAAGTGACTTGCATGTGGCTTTGTCATGTGCACATGGATATAGACTGATTGCTTGGTTGGCAGTACCAAGTTACCAGGTACTCGGTTCATGTACTTGACACTTTGTAATCACTGGCGGTGCAAAGGAGACACAGGTTATTGTCTATGCATCTTTGTCATTCCTTTAGGAGGAGCTTGCCATCCTTGCCAAGGTTTTTTGAATACTCAGGTGGGTTTGGGTGAGGAGTTTTATTATCCTTGCCCATTGATTGGCTCAAATTGTCCTTGTTGCCACTGTTATAGTTGCTGTTACCTTGCTGGTGGTTGTCCAAGGTGGATCTATTACTAGACTTGTCCAATTTCAAATCTTTCTTCAGCTCATTACTACCCTCCTGACCTTTTTCAGGCTTTCATTCCCAATATCTCATGTCTATCCTTTGAATGAGGTTTCAAAGGTTGTTGAGGGTGTGGGTTTTGTCAAAGTAGATGAGGCCATCTGTGATGCATTTTGGCAGTGCCCTGTATGCCTTGCAGAGGAGAGCATTGTTGGTATAATTGATGAGAGCTAAGAGCCTGTAAAATTCTACAAAAAACCTAGTTGCCTTATGATTATCCTGCATAGTCAGCTTCTTGAGGGCAAGTGGGGTATTTGACATGTAGAGATGTATGTGAGAAAATGCTGTAGATATGGTGTACTACACCTAAGGATGTTATCCCAACATATCCAGGTACTTGACAAGATGGTGGAAATATTTGTTGACTTGAAGTTTCAATTGTGCACACAAGCATCGAATTTTTCAATTGATTGAGAAATGGATGAGGCTAGGAGTGAAGTATATTCTTGTAGCTATCTAGCTTTATATGCAAATGAGTCATAGTATGATTAGACAAGTCCTTCCTAATGCAGTGAAGGCATTCTTGATCCAGATGTAGGGTTGCCACCCTGTTTTCTGATTGTCCCTGACCATACTCCCTACTGAATTGTGCTAGGCACCTAAATCTTCAACATCGACAGTGAGTGCCTATACCTGAATCCTACCCCAATTGTAAATTCTTCTGACTCTCATCATTCTCTCCTCAAAGACTGCATATATGTATCCTGGTATGGTTGTATGCCATTCTCCATCACATAATAATATGGGGAAGTACAGTGATGTGGCCTGTAGGGATGAGACTAGTTGTCCTGTGGTGAATACCAGTCGGAGATTGTGGGGGTTGATTGTGGCATAGTTGTTTCCCCCTCCTCTCTAGGGTAGACATTCCATTGTCTAGTCAGTGCACCTGGCTTGGCCCTGAGGCATCTGGGGCAGAAGCAGATGGTCATGTTAAACTGCAAGAGGTATTCTGACCATCGGACCTGCCAGTGGATGAGGAGCTTGGTGGTTGAGAAGTATTCCAAGTTTTTATGATCTGTGACTACATCTATGGGGTTAGGGGATCCCTCTAGG
Source organism: Gomphus sp. MG54 (assembly GCA_003314385.1). NCBI lineage: Eukaryota > Fungi > Basidiomycota > Agaricomycetes > Gomphales > Gomphaceae > Gomphus > Gomphus sp. MG54. Next base: position 5,896 of record QLPG01051289.1, on the reverse strand, counting down.
TAGTGTCACCAGGTTTTAAAAGCTTCAAAGATTGCAAGTAGCTCCTTGTCATGTACATCATAGTTCATTTCTGGAGGTGTGAATGTCTGGGAGTGGAAAGTGATTGGATGTATGTCATTGTCTGTGGGGGAAATTGTAGACAGGATGGCTGCAAGGGCATAGTCAGAAGTGTCTGTTTTGACAATGAGTTGGGAACCTGGGATCCACTGGCTTAGCACCACTGCCATGGTGAAGGCCTTTTTGAGGGTTTTGAAGGATATCCTGCAATTTTTGGTAAAGTTCCCCAGTTGTCATATCTCCTCATATCACATATTCTATCTGCCACAGTTCCTAGTAGATAACTATCTCTCATGCAGTACTATTGTTTTGTAATTAGAGTGCACCACAAGCACTTGTTTTTTGAGCACTATAATTGAATATCTCTCTCTCTCTCTCTCTCTCTCTCTCTCTCTATTCCATGTACTTCAGTCCCCTTGTACTTGTCTGTCCTTTGTCTTTGCTCAGTACATTCTTTAGAAAATACAAGGGGCTTCCACATATATATAAAACTTCAGTCCAGTGGACTGATTGTTAGTTCAAATATGAACTTAGTCTTCTCACCCATGCTTGCATTCTCTGTAAATCTAAAATAAGGGACAGATGATCTAGGAGGGCCCAACACATTAGTTGATGCCAAGTCTCTACAACTGTGAACACTCAGCATTGAAGATTATATAGTTGACATTGTGAGTCTAACCATTCACCCTCAACACCTCTGTCCCCTGTGATCCATCCTTCCATCCATCCATCACTTAACAATCTACCCACCCATCACTTTATCATTTTCAAGTCCACAATACCAAGCTCCAGTTCACTCAGCAATACTGACCGACCAACCCTTACCCATATCATCCCTCACTATCATGTGGTCTTGGCTCAGTATATCTGGTACATTATCTGGATCACTCCTCTCATCCCATCCCCTCTATCCTCTACTATTCTCTCATTCCCCATCCCTTCCCTTACCTGCTTTCCCTCAGAACATCTATTATCATTTATTATTTGGTCATGACCCTATTGTTTTATCTTCAGTTGTTTTCCATTGTTCTATTCTCATCCACTCTCTCATTACCTTATTCTCAGCTATATTTCAGTATTCTATTCTTGCTTACATTTCTTATTCTATTCTTGATCACTGTGGACAATACCTCCATATGATTCTTCATACCTTATTGTTCTCCATTCCTTATATCACCCTGTTCCACATCTTGCTTCTTAACCTATATAAGTAGCAGATGTATGTAGATAGTTCCTCACTCTGAATATTGACCTTGTTTACCTACTCTCATCTCCCCTTCTTTAGTATGAAGCCCCTTACTCAGACCCATACTCTTGATACCCTCCTGGGTCTCTTTTCAGTCTAAATTAGTAGCACGCATAGAAGAGCAGGGTGCAACACATGAGCACATTGAAACAAAGCCACCTCTAACAGTCTGCAAGACTTGACCAACTCATCGGCTTTACTGAGACTTAATAATAATCTATCTAACCACCCACGGATGGACTGTGTCCTTTACAGATATTTACAGTGAAGTATAATTTGAGTGCTTGAACCTCAGACTTAATGGATCTTGAGTGTTCCTTCCTTCCTAGTCCTCTGTACCCTTATTCCCAATAATTTTTCATTTCTCCAAAGTCTGTCATGTTGAATTCCTCATTCAATTTTTTGTTTGCATGTTCCATCACTTTTTCCTTTAGAATTCTTTTGCTCTAGTACTACTAACTTGGTCATTGCTGAATATGTAGATATGTCTGCTAGATTTCTATCAGGACAATTTCAGTCTGCCCATCCATCTGTTACCTTACTAGATTTGTCGGTCAGCAATGCTCAGTTACCACTTGCTCACCTGCTATAATCCATTGATTAAAAGGGTATTGGGCAGTAGGTGCATCCCGACGGCCTCGGTCCAGTTGGCATCTGCCACTGCTTCACCAGCCTCACCCAGGATCCTGTTTCATAGCTGGAAGTTCTGATAATAGCCCTAATCAATGCAACTGCCTTTGTACATGCTTGTATACCAGCAAGGCTGGCAAACCTTTTAGCTGGGACCTCTTGGTCAATGGCACCACTTGGCATGTTTGGCCAAGGTCTCTTCTATCTATTCTTGTCCATCTCCACTCCATCTGTTCTATATACCTGCACTATATGCTTTCACCACTCTTTTCCAACAATCTCGGCTCTAAGCTGACAGTTTCACTAAATGATGGGGTGTCTACCTAAAAGGGGGGAGTGGCAACTAGCTAGAAACCCTTCAAACTTTGCAAATTCCCCTCCCAAAGACATCCCCTCCCAAAACCTCCCCCTATCTACCCCTCTCCACTCTCCATCCTGATCTTAATTCCCTCCATCTTGACCTCATCTCCTCTCCATTCCAACCTTATATCATCTCAACATTACCTTTATCCCAAATTCTCCTCTTTTCAACCTCCCTCTATTCCTGACCTTATGATCACATCAATCCCTAATATTCCTCAGTTTCCTGAAATCCTCTCCTAGCCCACCTATCCATCTCCTTTTCCTTCTATTTGTCACACCAAAATGGCCAAAAATTGTTGTAACAAAGGGGGTATTTCCCCACATCTCAGCCACCACATTCACTGTGTACACCGCATTTGTGTCACATGCTGTCACAATATCTGGAACACATATGCATCATGACCAATGCGTCAATTCTCACGCATCTCTGGGAAGGGATGTGCATAGATAGTTTTACTATATAATAAAAACATATACTTGAATAAAAAATACAATCAAAAATTCCCCAAAAACATTATTCTCTCTATTTCTTTTGTCCTCCCCTAAAGTCAAGTAAACTATAATTCAATGGTTTCTAGAAAAATCTCAGCATGTCTCACTTGTTCCTTTTACCTCTTATGCCTTTTTATTTTCTTTCATTTTTCACTCAATATATATATACAAAATTATTATTATTCTTGAGACTACCTTAAGGTCTCATCCTCCTCCTCCATAGTCTCATCTTCCCTTTCTTCCCCTTCCTTTTTCCTTCCCTTTTTCCCTCTCCTTCTCTATCTGTTGAGACGAGAGAAGGAGGAGATAAGGGACTGGGGGAGAATCAGGAGGAGATGCAGGATCAGGAGCACAAAGAGGTGCATATATGTAAAGGAATGGACTTAGAGACAAACTTAGAGATAAGGGAGCCCCAGAAAGAACAAAAGTAGTATTACAAAGTACCTGAAAAGTATATACAGAACTACCGCCCGTACACATAGAGATGGTGGATCAAGATACGGTGGCCTATATGCTAGGCACCCACTGAGGGAGAGTTACACATGGGATGAGAGAAAGACAGACACACCCAGAATAGAGTCTATGGGGCGGAAATAGGTCACAGGACACATAGAGATAGAAGGACGTACCACTCACACACTAGGAGACAGGAGAAGACACATTTGGGGTGCCTACATACAGGTGACACACACTCACTGGAAGAGAAATGGGGCACAATGTCAATATAGGAGTTGAGGGCACTGCAAGAAGCAGCAGAGAGTATTTTCACATTGAGTAAGACCATGCAAACAGGATGGACGGAAATAGGTTGGAAACCCAGCAACCTACATCAGGTCGACTGCATATAGACACCGTCTCAGGGTAGTTACAATGGACATCATATTCAGGACTCGAAATCTCTATAAGAGATAGATATAGAGAAAACAACAAACTAGTCTTGCACTCAAAGAACACTGTTTTATTGCCATAATCAACGAAGTCTGGATTGCTCATGTTGGTATACCAGGCTACTACCTTCATCGCTATCACTCACATCCCTGGATCCGACAGGAACATTACATTGAGTTTACTACGATTTAATTGCAATTTTACTCGCACTTTCCATAGAGACTATCATTGCCAGGCAGTCACTCAGCCCCCTGCATATTCATAGATACAGTCACATGACCTGGCAGGAACTGTATTCCGGCAAGCCAACTATTCAATTCAGCCCACTCAGCCCAACTCCACTCTCGCTCGCTATTCAATATAACACCCTCAGCCCATGGACTATATGCACCTCATGTATCTATCTTGGCGTCACATGCTCCTGTCAATTCACTCCACTCATTTACATCACACTCCATATGCTTGCTATTCCATTCCATCCTCATTTATGTTTAATATCTTTCATTATGTTTCATTTCATTTTTATCTGTTCACAATTCCACTCAGTCCTTTATGTCCAATCTGCTATTACGTTCCTTAGGGTAACTTCATTGGGAATCCGAGTGACACATCACTCCACAATTTCACGGAGGAAATCATTATTTGGGACATAGTATTTCTGTTTCTTGCTTTTCACAATCCTTGGCTTTCTCATTCTATTATAGGAATCTATTCAACTCCTAATAGATTAGAAAGTAGTATAAAAGATCTTGTACTCATAGTTCAGACTTCAGTCAGAAAATCAATCTTGATTTTGACTAAGGTTTCTCTGTTCACTTCTGTCTACTTCGCTTTTATGAAATCGGGGACCGTGCGGTCTAAGTGGGTGCAATGCAATATGTTGAAGCCAAGCCCAAATCAGAACCTTGCCTTTGGGAGATTAAATATATATTACAATTACGTCCTTTCTCATCATTGTAACAGTACCCCAAGCCATATCAGGCTAGATCCATCAGGGCAATATCATTGTTGTCTGGACACACTGGGAATCAGATTTGATATGTATCTAATTGCACTCATGCTGGTACTATATGCTGACAGTACCAGAGTCATTCACAAACGACTGTCACCTACTGACTCATCCCCTGTAGCCACCTCCCTGAGTCAACGCTTAGTCAAACCCAAAACCTTCGCATCATGCGGAGGGCTGTCTACAGTGGAATATAATAAAACCACAGAACATTTATTAAATAGATATAGAACAATCATCTTCTAAACAACCCCCCCTCCATAGTCACCCAGGACATTTGCCTAGACTATCACTATCTAACTGGTCCTCCTTGGTATTAGTTAAAAGCTTGGGGGAATGGAATGGTTACTTTGCATGTTTTCTCTAGTATTTATTTCGTATTTTTATCCTGTTTATATTACATAGTAACTACTTGTATGCAGTTTATATGGCCGGACCATATCGAGGGTCCTTAGGCGCCGATCCAGGAAGGTGGCACGTAATTGGTGGTATGAGAATGAAGTCTATAGAATGCTTGTCGTATAGAGATGTAGGTGAAGAGATATTGTAGGTATAGTGTACTATACCTCAGGATATGATCCTGTCCTGTCCGGTGCCTTGTGGAGATGACTGAAGTATATGCAGATTAAAGCTTCAATTGCACATGCAGGCATCGAGCTTTCTGTTCAAACGAGGGACTAGTGAGGCTGAGAGAGAGAGAGAGAGAGAGACTATCAATTAGAGTGCTCGAAGCGCTAAGCGCTTATGGTGTACTGTAAACTACTGTGTAGATACATGCCTGCCCTAATAAGTAAGGTTGTAGTATGCAAATTGTCCAAGTGAGGGAAAGAAAAAGGTCTTGTGTGTGCAGATGCTTGGGGCTGGTGACACGGTTCTAAACCTAACACCCTTTTGGATGGTTGCATCCATGGACTTTTGTCTCTTGCTGCATAGGGATCCTGCCGCTGGTTACCCAGCGGTGGTCAAAACTCCCCACATCACCAACATCTGCAACATAAGGAAATGAAAGTGAAAATGGGAGATTGTCAGGACTCGGTACTACCGAGGGTACTGTCGGAACCGGCCAAGTCCTGCAGGCCGGTCAGGGTGGCTCAGCTTCAACGTACTCGTGCGTTGTGCCCTGCCTCCTGTGCGTGCCACTAACTTGTAACAAGAACGGATACTCAGGCGAATGCCGAGGATGTCGGCCTGAGTGAGGACTTCTGAACAGA
>QLPG01051287.1:0-17280 GCA_003314385.1 Gomphus sp. MG54 | reverse complement strand
TCTTATGCTGAACCCACATGTCGCAGGCTTACTCTGCCAATAGAGTTGCCTTTACAATACCCTTAACCCTTGATGATCTCAAGTACCACTTTAAGCTAATGATAAAGTGCCATGACAATCCAAATGGAATCTACCATCTCTGCAACTTGTTTCTCTACTATCACTATGTCCTTGTCACCCTCATACAGATCCATGATACAAATGATCACAGCTGTAAGAAGTTAAGGTGTGACTCAAGGCATGGCTACCAAGCCAAATATAAGTCTCACTGATCTTGTTTCATTCTAATGAAATATGTCAGTATGTGGATCTAGAACTATATACATGTCCACACATGCTCCACCTATGATGTGCTTTGCTCCTCCACATCAATCACCTTATTGTCCCTATTCCACTCTGGTTCCACATTAGATTAGTATAAAACCAGAACCATCTTCCGGTCTTCCCTCAGTTGTGTTCCCACTTACATGACTGAGGTAAGACTTTGTTAAGTCTCAGTAATGCCAATAGTGTAGATAGGAGTCAGCCAGGTCCTGCAGACCAATTAAGGTGGCTAGACTTCAATGTGCTCATGTGTTGCGCCCTGCTGTTCCATGTGTGCCACTAATTTGGACAGAAGGAAGACACGGGAGGGTGCTGAGAGTGTCAGCCCAAGTAAGGGACTTCAGATGGAAGGAGGGGGGACTAGAGAACGTGAACCAAGTTGATATTCAAAGTAAGGAACTATCTACATACATCTGCTACTTATATAGGTTAAGAAGCAAGGTGTGGAACAGGGTGGCATAAGGAATGGAGAACGATAAGGTATGAAGAATCATGTGGAGGTATTGTCCACAGTGATCAAGAATAGAATAAGAAATGTAGGTGAGAATAGAATAATAAATATAGCTGAGAATAGAATAATGAGAGAGTGAATGAGAATAAAACAATAGAAAATGGCCAAAGATAAAACAATAGGGCCATGACCGACTAATAGATGAATAATAAATGGCCTGAAAGGAAACAGGTAGGGGAAGGGATGGGGAATGGGAGAATAGTGAAGGATAGAGGGGATGGGATGAGAGGAGTAATCCAGATAATGTACAGTGACTCACAAAACTGAGTCAATGTTTGGTGCTTTTGGACTATTCATTGAATAGCTTTGAATATAAAACATATAAGAAAAAGGTGTTGGTGCATCAAAGAAAGAATCTGATCAGGACTATGCAACCATTAAAAAATTATGTAATTATGATCAGGGGTGATGAAGATATGGGCAATTCAAATCAAGGGCTCATTGACTCAGTTTTGTGAGAGGGTATCAGAGAAATAGTAAGTTGCAATTCTAGTACTTGGTATTTCCCCCCTTGGCCTTAATTACTGCCTCAAGTCTTCTAGGCATACTCTCTATCAAATTCTGACACACCTCTGGTGGTATGTTATTCCATACCTCTACTCTCTCCCAAATTTGCCAAACTCCCTTGGGTGGTGTTGGATACTCCTTAAGCCTGTTTTTTGCATGATCCCAGAGGTGCTCAATAGGATTCAGGTCTGGAGACTGTGCAGGCCAGTCAAGGACAGTGATATTGTTGTTTTCCATCCAGTTCTTGGCCTTCTTTGACTTGTGCTTTGGGTCATTGTCCTGTTGAAAAATTACCTGTTCCTCAGGAATTCCACTTTCCTCCAGGCTGGGCAGCAGGTGGTCCTCCAAAATGGACACAAACTGGTCAGCATCCATCTTCCCCTCAATCTCTGCAAGCTGGGCAACACCATTCCATCCCATACACCCCCATACCATAATGTTTCCCCCTCCAAACTTGACTGTCCCCTGTACCTCTCTCTCATTCAACCCCTCCCCCCTCTGTTTCCAGACCCACTGCCTCCCATCTTACCCAAACCTGTTGATTTTGGTCTCATCTGACCAAATGACCCTCTTCCAGTCCTCTACAGTCCACTCTCTGTGCTTCAAAGCAAAGGCCAACCTCAGCTGTCTATGCCTTGCACTGAGGAAGGGCTTTTTCTTCTTCACCACAGCCTTGAATGAATGTTTCCTGAGGAGTCTTCTGACTGTTTCTGAGGAGACTGGGTGGGGGATAATTGTATTGATGTGTTTGGTGACCTGAGTAGCATTGGCAGCTCTGCCAGTAGCAATTTGTGATAAAATAGAATGTTGATCTCTAGAGGAAAGCTTGGAGGGACGACATCCAGAGGAGCAGGGCTGGTTGGGATGGAGAGTTCTGAGAGTCCTGGATACTGTAGACTGGCTGAGGCCAAGTCTTGAGGCAATAGTGGAAGTGGAATGACCATGAGAGGCTAAGGAGAGGATGTTTTCTTTTTGAGCAGAGGAAGTGGGGTGCATTGGAGTGTAGTGAAGTTCTGGACATGTTGGAGGGGATTAAATACCTTAATTTGAGTTCTCATGAAAGATAAGGTTACCATAGTAACCATCTATCAAGGGTTGCATGTTATATAATAGATGGAGCATCAGATTCTGATTGTTCTGACACTATCTCACAAAACTGAGTCAATGGGCCCTTGATATGAATTGCTCATATCTTCATCACCCCTGATCAGAATTACATAATTTTTAATGGTTGCATAGCCCTGATCATATTCTTTCTTTGATTCACCAACACCTTTTTCATATATGTTTTACATTCAAAGCTATTCAATGAATAGTCCAAAAGCACCAAACATTGACTCAGTTTTGTGAGTCACTGTATAACAAGCCCTAGATACTCGATCTGCATCTTTTCAAACTCACACTTCTCCTTCTGAAGGTAGAGCTTCTGCTTTTGGAGGCATTCTAATACCTGGCACATGACCCTTCGGTGCTCTACCAAAGTTCGAGAGTAGATGAGGATGTCATCAATGTATATGCAAATGAGTCCTTCCAAGATGAGGTCTTGGAAGATATCATTCATCATCATTTGAAAGGTAGCTGGACTGTTCATTAGTCCAAAGAACATTACCAGCGGTTTGAACAGTCCTCAATTCATCCAAAAGGTGGCCTTGCACTCGTCTCCTTCCTTGATTCAGACATTGTTATATCCCCATCTGTCAGGCCTCGGACATACTGACAGGCTTTGGGAAAGCCGAATGGTTAGACAGGTAATGGCCAAGTCCTTCAGGCTAGAAGTAGTGGCATGGCTTCAACATGCTCGTGCATTGCACCCTACTTCCCATGCGTGCCACTGATTTGGGACAGAGGGATACCTAGGAGAGTGCCGAGAGTTTTGGCCCAGGTAAAGGACTTGGGACAGGAGGGGGGAGGACAAGAAGGCATAAACCTAGTTGATTTCCAGAACGAAGAACCATCTACATACATTGGCTACTTATATAGGCTAATAAGTGAGATGTGGAACAGAGTGGCACAAGGAATGGAGAACAATAAGGTATGAAGAATCATGTGGAGGTATTGTCCACAATGATCAAGAATAGAACAAGGAATGTGGATGATAATAGAACAATGAAGTATGACCAAGAACAAAAGAGTGAGTGAAAAAAGAACAATAGAGAGTGGCTGAACATAAAACAATAGGGCCACTGCTGAGTGACAACAAAGAGTGAATGTCCCAAGGGTAAACAGGCAAGGGGAAGGAAGGGGAATGAAGGAATGACAAAGGATAGAGGGGAAAGGATGAGGAAAGTGAACCAAACGATGAGCCAAATGTACTGGACCAAGACCATGTACTGGCGAGAGATGACTTGTCACTGGTGTATGGGACTAAAAGGCAAGGGTTGTTCGGTCAGTACTACCGAGTGAACGGGAGCTTGGTATCGGGGGCTTGACACCATCGGACATCCAATTTCGTGGAATACTTGGCTTCCCTGAGTTGATTTACCAGTTCTGGAATGAGGGGGAGTGGGTATTGGTTCTTCACTGTCATTGTGTTCAGCTTTCAGTAGTCCTGAATGAGTTGGAGGGATCCTTCTTTCTTTTTTTATGAAGAAGACTGGAGACACCATCAGAGATTTAGAAGGTCTGAAGGTTCTCTTGAATAAAGACATCTAGTTCAGCTTGCTCTAACAAGGACATGGGGTACACCTTGTAGTTAACCAGACTAGCCTCCAGTTTTAGTTCAATGGCATGATCCCAGATCTTCCTATCAGGGAGCTCATCAAAGGATTCCTTGGCAAAGACACTCTCAACATCTCAGAGATATTCTGGAATTTCCACCTCTACTTGGACGTTCTTGTAGTGGTCCTCCACCAGCCTCTGGGAGGTGGTCTGCATGGCTTGGACATGTTCTTCCTTCTGCAGAAGCATCACGCACATCACTCTGTCTCTGTGCTCCAGACCATCCAACAGGTCTTCCTCTTCCCCACCCCTCTTGTTTGCCTCTGCATTTCCTTCCTCCAGACCCTCTTCTTCCATGAGCTTTGGAAATAGGCCAGCCCAACACTCACAGATCTGTCTCTTCAGCATTTGTTACTTCTTGGGTTCATCTCACACCTCTGCTTGGCAGGTGTGACACTTTACTGGACACCGACTCATGCTGACCTTCTAAGTTTGCCAGTTGATTTCAGGGTTATGCTCTTCCAGCCAGGTAAAGCCCAGGATAAGGTCCTGTTTTCCTAAGCTGGTGACTGCAAACGAGGTGCATTCTGTATGCCCAATCACTCAGAGGATCATATCAATGACTTCCCTGATGGCTCCAGCTTTGTTCAGTGATCCATCTACATTGTGAACTGGGATGGGCCTCTGTTTCTCTATGTAGCCTCTGTCCATGAACTGCCCAGTGGCTCTAAAATCTACAAGAGTGGGTCCCAACTTGACCTCTGCTGTGTCTGTTGTTTGAATCTCCACCTTGATAATCAGGGACTTTGGACTTGGGGTGGTGGTGACCACAACTTCTTTGGAAGTTGCATTTCCTATTTTTGGAGCCATATCCGAGGTCATTTCAGCAGAGTCTCTGATTTTTGTGTGGCTTTAGGTGATTGCTCTTTTGAGAGGGAACGTACAGAGATCATGTCACTTTCTTCCCCTAAACACGAGAACCTATTATGTACAGGCAGTGGGGGCACATGATTCACCCACTGCTGTCTCCAAAATCCTCTTCTTCCCCTCTTACTTCTAACTTCTTGGACATCTCCAAGATATCCAATACCTTTGTTGCTGTCACTTCTGTTGTTCCTGTGAGGTTTAGGAGCTCTGAGAGTAGTTCTAATTTTTCTTCTGCACTCATGGTTTGGATGTCAAAGGATAACGGACAGTCCCATGTATAGTGTCCAGGTTTTTGGCATTGGTGGCAGACTCTGGTGGTAGAAACCTTGTTTCAGGTCCAGTCTACTTCCATTGGGACTGGAGTTTCTTTTAGTGTAACTGGAGAGGATGCTGGGGTTTGTCGGGGTAATTCTGGGAATTGGGGGAATAACATTGGTGCCTTCGGAGTTCCCAAGACTGATCTGGGGGGCACACTGGTCAGGCAGGTGGAAGTCCAAGGTTGGCTACAGTGGGTTTCTGTAAATGCTTTGTTGGCTTCTTGGTCCCAGGCAACCCTTTATGCTGCCTCATACCATCCCTCAGGATCCTCAAAAATCAGTGTTCCACTTCCTAAGAGGGTTACTTTTGTCTGTATCCTCAGTTTGAGGCCATGGCAGAACTTGATTACAATCATCTTGTCATTGTGGTATTCTGCAAGGTCCACCAGCTCTGTGAATCAGTCAATGTATTCTTCTATGGAGTCTTTGCCTTGGTACTAGCCCATTCCTTCTAGTCATGTGAGAGCAGAGAGTTGCTCATTCTTTGGGCAGAAGTTCCATATAAAGTCCAATTCAAAAGCCTTCCAATCTGAGTAGTGGAGATGTGTTATAGCCCATGCTTCCAACAACCCACACTAACCCCCACAACCCTGCTCCGAGACCTTTCCGACCAAAAGGACGAAGGATTATTTTCCATAGTTCCCGTTCCTGACAAGTCCGACCGAGAAACCGCGTTCACGCTCCCGTTCCTGTCATGACCGAAACACCATCCCCAAGTCCGTCTCCGACTGAAGACTCAAGACTTTGATAACCGACGCGCAGGACCATCGCGTACCTCACTCCCTTGTTTTCTCTTTTATATTGACCCCTTGTACTCTCCTCCTCCTTGTTTTATGACTGGCAAAGATAGTACAAGGATAGTCACAATATCTTGCTATCTTGCTGCAGGAGTAATAGATTCTGGTTATTCTAGCTATGCCACTCAGCTGATAGATTGGCCAAGACCAACACACGAGTACCATTTGTGCACGCATGCTGGGCACATGTATATAGTCTGCCAGTCGACTAGACTGTTCACTAGTACAAATATCGATTTAGTCTCCCACCAGTTTCCGATTCATTTCCGGTAAACTTCCGCCTCCTTTCCGAAATTAGGGACAGACGATCGAGGAGGGCGCAACACATAAGTTGAAGCCAAGTCCCTTCAACCTTGAACACCTCAGTGACCGGATTGAACCATTCCGCGACCTACCCTAAGTTCCCTGTGCCTCCGCCCCTGCCCGCAGTCCGTCTGACTCCGTCTTCGGTCCTCGGCCCCATTACGGACCTTCACACCGACCTGGACTGTCCTTTCAGAAGTACTAGCTAAGCACCTGACATGCGGACTTAACAAGATGTCTGTTTCTTTTGCTTTGGAGTACTTTGTTCATGAAGCAGGCCGCCCTGTCAGATTTGAAGTAGCAGAGAGCCTAGTGTATCTGGGTGTTAGCATCCGAGTTCGCGTCAGGTCTGATGTAGGTTGGTCCGAGTTGTGTGTTTGGAGTCATAAGGACTTGGCTTCAACTTTAATGTTGCACCCTCCTTGATCATCAGTCCTTTATTTCAGAGGTTCAGAGAAGGTAAGTTTTCGGAGTTCAAGAGTGAGTGGGAATACAAGTCGATATTCGAACTAAGGTATAGTACAGAAGTCTGGGGGTATTTATACATGCGATCTTTATTGTAGCTAATTAGGAATGATCAAGAGAACAATAAGACGAACAAAAATGGGTTACAAGAGAAATATACATTGGTGTTACAATAAGACTATTGTTCGATGAGAAAGGAAAGAGGTCCAAGCTCCGAGGTGATCATCGTCAGTCGGACTCGGAGGCGACGAGGGTGATTCAGACTTGGTTTGGGGAGTGTTTCTTTGTAGCGCCCTATATCGGATGTCCAAGGTGTTGGGGTTATATCAGGGATATAACAGTGCCCCCCTGTTAGGACCGAGCCTCGAGGTCCTAGCGCTTAGCGACAGCGGAAGTGACTGTGGGAAGGTTACATAATAGTCACAATAATGATATAAAAGGAGGGTCCTCCTTGGTGGTAGTGGTCCAACTATGTCACCAACCACCCCCATTGATGCTGACAAAGCCGCCTTGTTGGAATGGGTGTGGGTGACCGAAGTGGAGCTTGAGAAGCTCTGAGCCGAAAAGAAGAGGAAGGCTGAGGAGGAGGCAGAGAAACAACGGAAGGCCGAGGAGGCCACGAAGGAGGCTGAGCGGAGAGCTAAGGAGGAGGCTGAATGCAAGGCGAAAGAGGAGGCCAAGAAGGCCGAGAAAGAGGCCAAAGAAAAGGCCGAACAGGAGGCCAAGGAAAAGGCCGAGAAGGAGGCCAAGGAAAAGGCCAAGAAGGAGGCAAAAGAAGCCTCCGAAAGGAAGGCTAAGGAGCAGGAGGCCAAAAGGCTCCGAAAGGAGGAGGCTGCGAAAAAGGCAGGTAAGAAGACGCCTCGAAAGAAGGTCGTTAAGAACTCCCAAACTGTTACGGAGCTTTTGACAATCATGGAGGACGACTCCGAATGAGGGGGGCCTTCGGGGGTTGGAACTCGGAGGCTGACTCAGAATGTATAGGCGGGGGGCTCAGGTTTGAATGAGCGGGAAAAGGAGCGGATTCGGATGCTCCAGCAGCAGCAGTCAACTCGGATTGCTAAGGCTCAAAAAGCCTTCGAAAATGTACAGCTGAGGGAGGCAAGGGCGGGCGGCACCAAGGTGGGTCTCGGACCCCTCGAATCGAGCCGTAGAATGCTAATCAGTCTGCACCCGGACCTGTATCATCAGCTGTCCAACAATATGTCTGAGTGGGTTGTGGTGCCTGGTCGGATGTGCAACCACTGCACCCGTCGAGGAGACCCATGCATATGGCCCGCTTCAGGGAAGGGGGCCTCATGCTATGTCTGCGCAAATTGGAAGGTGAAGTGCAGGGAGAGGGATGAGGAGGAGGAGACAGGTGTGAAGAGGGGCAGGGTGATGTTGGAGGATGGAGCGGTCCGACCACCAAAGAAGAGGAAGTTGGAAGTGGTGGTTGAGGGTATCTCTCGGGGCTTGGACACCTCAGGAGTGACACTCAAGGAAGTGGTCGAGGAGTTGTGGGGTTTAAGGCGAGAGGTCCAAGACATTGGGGACGAGAACAAGAGGATCGCCGATGCCCTCATTCATATGAACGAGCTCCGAATCTTGGAGCAGGCTCGGTGGTTCAACTGGTCACAGAAAATGTGTCAAGCCCGCAACACCAAGTACCAACTCACTCAGGAATACTGACCAACCAGCCCTCACCCGCATTATCTTGCACCACCGCGCAGCCTTGGCTCAGTACATCCGGTACATCATATGGACCACTCCCCTCGTACACCCCCTTCCATTGTTCCTTCACCCCCTATCCACTCCTTTACCCGTTTCCCCCAAACAACATGACGGCCACTCATTGTCTTGGCCATTGCCATTGTTTTATCTTAGGCCATCCTCTATTATTCTATTCCCGCCCACCATTTCATTATCTTATTTTCAGCCATACTCTATTATTCTAATACCACTTACATTCCTTATTCTATTTCTGATCACTGTGGACAATGCCTCCATGTGGTTGCCTCATACCTTATTGTTTCCATTCCTTATGCCACCCTGTTCCACATCTTGCTTCTTAACTATAAAAGTAGCGGGATGTATGTAGATAGTTCTTCACTCAGAATATCAATTGATTCGCACCCCTTTGTCCGCTCTCTATTTCTAAAGTCCTTCGCTTGAGCCGATGCCCTCGGCATCCTCTCAAGGCTCCTCTCGCTATCCAAATTAGTGGCATGCACGGAACAGCAGGGCACAACGCAAGAGCACGTTGAAGCCTAGCCACCCCATAACGGTTTGCAGGACTTAACCGATATCTCGGCATTACCGAATCTTGACAAAATGGACAATTGGTGGGGAGGCGTTCCAAAGGGGACCTGGGAGGGAGAGGAAAAGGAGTTGGAGAAGGGTAAGGAGAAGGAGAAGGAGGATGGCGGAGAGCCAAGGGGTGAGGGAGGTCAGGAGGGGGACGACGAGGCAGATTTGGAGAAGGATGCACCGAATTCGCCTGAGTAAATAGATAATACATTTTGAATCTTAAAGTGAATGAAAATGTCTAAGTCAGAAGATGAACTGTGCAAATCCGAGGGGAGGGAGTCTAGGACATCACCGAGGGACCTGGTTTGTCAGGGTAGGCTCGGTGGAAGTCGGAGACTACTTTGGAGGCGTGGTCAAGTTTGTTGGCTGGCAGCCAGGATGTTTCATCTGCGGTGCCTTTGTATCTGCACCACTTGACTAAGTATTGCAGGGGGCATCTTCTTCTTCTTCCATCAATCTTGGAGTCAAGGATCTCAGAGATCTCATATTCGGGTTCTCTGTCGATGATGACTGGGGGTTGAGGTGGGAGTATGCATTTGGGGAAGGTGTTCAGAGTTGATGGTTCTAACATGGAGATGTGGAAGACGGGGTGAATGGCCCTCATGTTCTTGGGGAGTCGGAGGGTGAAGGAGATGGTTCCTACTTGTGCAATAATTTCGAAGGGGCCTAGAAACTTCTCTGCTAGCTTTTTAAAAGGTCTCGTAGTTCGGATGTTCTCGGACTTAACGAAGACTTTGTCTCCAACTTTGAAGTCCGGAGGGACTGCTCTTTGACGATCTGCGGAGGCTGAGTATTGGGTCTGAGCTTCAGATATAGTCTTTTGGAGTTGTTGGTGCAGGTCATCCAAGTCGACTACGAAGTCGTGTGCTCGAGAGGAGGCAAGGTCATGTTCGGGGTGAAAGGTGATATTCAGATGATAACCTTTGTTGGCATAGAAGGGGGAGATTCCCGTTGTTGCGTTTGGGGCATTGTTGTATGCAAATTCGGCGATGGGTAGTAGTTTGGACCAATTGTTTTGTTGGTAGTTGCAATACACTTGGAGGTACTGTTCGAGGGTTTGATTCATGCATTCAGTTTGTCCATCTCCTTCAGGGTGATATCTGGAGGTGAAGTGAAGCTTCATGTCCAGGGCCTTTCCGAGGGAGCGGAAGAACGAGGAGACAAACTTGGATCCTCGGTCTGAGGTGACATGTGATGGTACTCCATGCTTTGAGAATACGTGGAGGATGAATAGTCTGGCGAGGGTTGGAGCGGTGATTGTGTCAATGGTGGGGATGAAAAGGGATTGCTTCGTTAGGCGGTCTACGATGACAAGGATAGTGTCATAGCCGTCCAAAGTGGGTAGCTTTTCTATGAAGTCCATGGAGATGGAGTTCCATGGACATTCGGGGATCGGGAGTTGTTTGAGTAGTCCATAGGGGCGGTGTCTCTGTGGTTTGGACCTCATGCATGTAGTACAAGATTTAACGTAGGACTTAACGGAATCTCAGAGTTCAGGCCAGACATAGTCTCTTCGTATGAGTTCTAGTGTTCGATTCTGTCTGAAGTGTCTGGAGATCAGGTGATCGTGCTTGTCTTGTAGGACTCGGAGTTGGAGGTTTCCGTGATCGGGGACATAGATTCTTTTATCGAGGAGGAGAAGTCCTTCTTTGGAGATGGTCCATCGATCCGTGGGGTTGTCCATTCGGGACGCGGTTGTAGGATCCTCTCAGAGTGAGGCTCGGATGTCCTTGTGGAGTTGTTCTACATCCATGATCATTGCGGCTCGCATTACCGGAGTGTACAGGGAGGTGGCTTGGAGCGATGATACAAGTTGTTCCGTTGTAAAAACTGGTTGGAGGTTGTGCGGATTGATCTTGGCGTAGTCACTTCCTCCCTCTTTAGGGTAGACATCCCATCGTCTAGTCAGTGCGTTGGGTTTAGCACCGAGGCGACCGGGTCAGAAGCGGATCACCATGTTGAACTGGGAGAGATATTCGGACCATCGGACCTGCCGACGGGTGAGTAACTTGGTTGTTGAAAAATATTCTAAATTTCTGTGGTCAGTAATGATGTCGATCAGATCTGCTGAACCTTCTAGGTAGTGTCTCCAGGTCTTGAAGGCTTCAAAGATGGCTAGTAGTTCCTTGTTGTGTACGTTGTAGTTCAATTCCGGAGGGGTGAAGGTTCGGGAGTGAAAGGCTATTGGGTGGATGTCATTGTCCGTTGGCGATATGGTGGAGAGAATTGCTGCGAGGGCATAGTCCGAGGCATCGGATTCAACAATGAGTTGTGATCCGGGGATCCACTGTTGTAGGATCGGTGCTGTAGTGAATGCTTTCTTGAGCATCTCGAAGGATTTTCTGCAATTCTCAGTAAAATTCCACAGAGTATCTTTTCGTGTCAGATGAGTTAGCGGCACTGTGATGTCAGAGTAGTTGAAGATGA
Organism: Gomphus sp. MG54; assembly: GCA_003314385.1. NCBI lineage: Eukaryota > Fungi > Basidiomycota > Agaricomycetes > Gomphales > Gomphaceae > Gomphus > Gomphus sp. MG54. Next base: position 5,758 of record QLPG01051287.1, on the reverse strand, counting down.
AGCACCGGTAGAAGTTCACGAATCCAAGGAAAGACTGAATGTCTTTGATTTTTTGGGGTTTGGGCCATTCCTGGATGACTTTGACCTTGTCATCGGCCATGGTCAGGCCCTTCAGAGAGAGGATGTATCCGAGGTATTCCACGGTGTCGGTGTGGAAGAAGCACTTATCTGCCCAGGCATATAAGTGGTTCGCTCAGAGGCGTCGGAGGACTTCTTTGACGTGGTTTCTATGTTCTTCTAGATTGTTGGAGTAGATCAGGATGTTGTCCAGGTATACTAGTACGGACAGATCTAGGAGGTCGGAGAAGATGTCGTTCATAAATCGCTGGAAGGCGGCTGGGGAGTTGGTGAGTCTGAAGGGCATCACACTCCATTCGAAAGATCCATAGCACGTGCGGAAGGCAGTCTTCCATTCGTCGCCTTCTCGGATGCATACCAGGTAATACGCGTGTCGGAGATCTATCTTGGTGAATATTCGGGCCTTTTGGGGACTGTCCAGGAGATCAGAGATTCGGGGGAGTGGGTAGTGATCCTTCTTCGTTATCTTGTTTAGTCCACGAAAGTTGACGCATAAGCGTAATGATCCATCTTTCTTTTGGGTGAAGAGGACTGGAGCACCCCCAGGGGAGCATGAGGGTCGTATAAACCCTGTGGATATGTTCTCATCTAAAAACCCTCGGAGGGACTTCAGTTCACTTTTGGAGAGAGAATAGATTGGACCGAATGGGGGTGATGTGCCTTCCTCCAGTTCGATCTTGAGGTCGTAGGGTCGGTGAGGGGCTAAGGTGTTGGCCTGAGTTTTGCTAAAAATGTCTTTGAACTCATGGTACTCGCTCGGGATGTTACTCAGGTCTATTGGACCTTCTTTGGAGTCTTGGCAGTTGGAGAGAAAGAGTTGGAAGGTTTGTGTACCTTCCATTCTTGATATTCGGGCAAAAGCTGCTGCATTGACTAGAGCAACCTCTGGCGCCATGAGCTAGGGTTTTAGAGGGGACAGAGTTTCAGATGAGCATAGAGTCATAGCTGCTGGCTCGGATGGTACCTGGAGATTAGTTGTGGTTGGAGAGCCGAACGATATACTGCCCAATACCCAGTCAATCAACGGATTGTAGTAGGTGAGCCAGTTGTGTCCGAGGACTGCTGAGCAACTAGAATCCAATGGAGTTACATAGAATGTAATGGTGTGCTGCTCCCCTGTTGGGAAGCAAACGTGGAGGTTGATGGCTTTTCAAATCATAGAGTTGGAGGAGCCATCAAAGAGTCATAGCAGAATCGGAGTGATGTTGTAGGTTCAGAGTTGGTGCCTTGTAGTGTAGTCGGAGTCCAGGAAGCAGTGAGTTGATCCTGAGTCTATTAGTCTGTCAATATAGGTGGTTTCAAGGTGGAGACGGATGGTCAGGGAGTTTGGGCTGGAAAGAGCGGATGTGTTGAGTCTCATCTCCATTGGTGCACCATTGGGTTTAGCGCAGCCCCTAACTGATGCTGGAGCCGAAGTGCTGCTTAGAGATTTTTTGACTCCGAGGTATCTTCTACTTCGGAGATCATTGCTTCAGTTGTGCTTTCTACGACAGTAGTTGCACGTCCTTTGGCGGTGGTAGAGGTTGACTTGGGACATTCCTTTGCTACGTGACCGGTTCTTCTACAGAATAGGCAGAGGTTGTGCTCAAAACGGTGTTGTCGTTCTTGAGGTATGAGTTTGCCGTCTTTGCCAAGTTTCGTGGTCATGTCCGAGGTTGTCTTATTTGGGGTCTGGCTGGGGTTCGGAGGTCTGGTGCTCGTACTTGTAATCGGAGCGGTTGGTGCCCTGTTTCTGTCATTCAGACATTCAGGGGCTTTGGATGTGGAGGCTTCTCAAGACATTTCGGAGCACCTTTCCCAGTAATGGGAGTCGATTAACTGAGACAGTTGTCGTAGTTGTAGTAGGGAGTCGGGCTTTCCTACATGGGTGATTTCATCTTTGATCCTATTTGGTAGGCCATTGTAGTACTAGCAACAGAGTGCAGAGTCTCCCCACTGAACGCAAATGGCAAGCCTGTTGAATTCCACCACATACTTTGTGATGCGTTGGTTGTCACACATTCGGAGGGCTTCGAGGTCAGCTTCGGCCTCTCCTTCTGGATCATGGGGGACGAAGTTGGCTTTGAGTTCAGAGATGAATTCCTGGTAATCATAGAGCCAGTAAGGGTCTTCTTCGGAGGAGAGACCGGGTTCAAAGTAGTCCAAGGCAGTGCCAGTTAGATACAATAGTATATAGGTTACTTTGGCACTGTCGGAGTCAAAGGCGTCAGGGTGGTCTCGGAAGTTTAAGGTGCACTGCACCAGGAATGGTTGTAATTTCTTGGCGTCGGAGCCATCGAAGGGGTCGGGGTCTCGAATCTTGGTCTGAGCTGATGATTTCTTTGAGCCAGACAGATGTTTGGCTAACATGGTGATGGCTTTGGCCAAGTTGGCTTCAGTATTGGCATCGTCCGAGGGTGGCATTGGGGGTTCTAGAAGGGGGTTTGACGAGTGTTTGGATGGTGGGTCTGGGGCTGGTAAAGGGCTTGGTGGTATATGGATGTCGGGTTCTACGGCAGGTAAGTTTGGGGTAAGGGATGCATGGTGTACCGAGGCTACTCTAAGTGTTTGAATGTCTCTGATTCATTTGCTGCGTCTCATAGATGATCAGGAGTGTGAGTTCGGATATACTGTTAGCATCTGAGTTCGTGTCAGGTCCGAGCTGATGTAGGTCGGTCCGAGTTGTGTGTTCAGAGTCATAAGGACTTGGCTTCAACTTTAATGTTGCACCCTCCTCGATCATCAGTCCTTTATTTCAGAGGTTCAGAGAAGGTAAGTTTTCGGAGTTCAAGAGTGAGTGGGAATACAAGTCGATATTCGAACTAAGGTATAGTACAGAAGTCTGGGGGTATTTATACATGCGATCTTTATTGTAGCTAATTAGAAATGATCAAGAGAACAATAAGACGAACAAAAATGGGTTACAAGAGAAATATACATTGGTGTTACAATAAGACTATTGTTCAATGAGAAAGGAAAGAGGTCCAAGCTCCGAGGTGATCATCGTCAGTCGGACTTGGAGGCGACGAGGGTGATTCAGACTTGGTTTGGGGAGTGTTTCTTTATAGCACCCTATATCGGATGTCCGAGGTGTCAGGGTTATATCAGGGATATAACACTGGGCCTGGCTGTTAGGGAATTGATCTCCACAGATCATGAAGTAAATGTTACATGAGTTGAGGAAGGCCCTCCCTTTCTCCCTATCTCCGTCAAAGTTGGACGGTGATGTGCAGGCCAAACCCTGGAGTTCCCTTGTGGGACAGTGGTGTTTCAAGGGTCTGAAAAATGTGTGCTTGGTATCGGGTCATCTTCTAAGTCTTTGGGGTTTAACCCTTGGTGTATGGAGTTATTTAGTTTGGCCATAATTGCCCTCTTTGCTTATTGTAGCATTCACCATTCGGTTTTCTGCCAATTCTTGCTCTAACCTCTGCAATCGCTCCTCAGCATCCATGCTGGGGGTGAGACTAGTGGGGATATCCATGGCTTTGGCTATAGAGGAGAGAGAGTCCGGTGTCAGGTATGTCCAGGAGTTGGTACTCTCTGAGTTACTTTGGTTGAGTCTGAAGCTGCCTATGACTGTACTGTAATGTGGCTCTTGGTCCTTATTGGGGAGACTTTCCTGCTGTAAGGGCAACCCTTCAGCATTCACTGGAGGTATCTCACAGGAGAGCTAAGTAGGGGGAATCCAAAGCTTTAATTACAATTACTACCTAAATACATGTGGGGCTCTCACCTAAGCAGGGGGAATCCAAAGAGGAAAGTCTAAGGATCCCACTGCTGGTGAACCGTTCTTATACCCTTTTATATAGGTGGCCTGTGCACTAGCTTATAAATCAATACATCAGAGTTTGTATAGCCAACCTCCTGGTACTAAGTCTGAGGCTTGGGCACTTATTCTGGGTTCTAGTTCCTGTGCTAAGTCCCTTCCAAGTTCCCACTCGGTACTCCCTCAATTCTGGTCTCTTGACCTCAGAGTTGAAGCAGAGTTCAAAATAGGATTTTGGACCTGGGTCAAGACTCAGAGAGGGTTGTCCCCTGACAGGTATGGCTTCAACTTATGTGACCCACCAGACCACACTGGACCCTAATTTTGTATAGACAGAGAATGTAATAGCAAGATAGAAATGAAGATGGAAGTGAATGGAGGAACTTAGTTGAAATCTTAGTTGATATTCTGAATGAAGAGCAGACTACCAAATGTACAAGATCTTATACTACTTGCTTATCTATGAGGAGTCGAATAGATTCCTATAATAGATAAGAAAGTCCAAAGATTGAAAGTGCAAGAGTAGAATACTATGTGTTAAATATAAGGACTGAAATACTATCTCAGTCTCTTTGAAAAGAGCTCATATTAGAAGTACTGTAAATTCAAAATCAATATATTTCTATATTTAAAAAATCGGAATTTATTTGGCTGCTAATATAATTAAAGTTCCATGCTAACCTGGCTTATATCAGCTTGGTGTCAACTATGTACATGTGCATGCACACACATATGACATGCACCTCAGGACTCACTCAAGATGCACACCAATATGCCCCCACGTTGCACACCAATATGCCCCCACGTTGCACACCAATATGCCCCCACGTTGCACACCAATATGCCCCCACGTTGCACACCAATATGCCCCCACATTGAACACCAATATGCTCCCACATTGAACACTAATATGCCCCCATATTGCACACTAATATGCCCCCATATTGCACACTAGTATGCTTCCATGTTGCACACCAATATGCCCCCATGTTGCATACCAATATGCCCCCATGTTGCACACCAATATGCCCCCATGTTGCACACCAATATGCCCCCACATTGCACACCAATATGCCCCCATGTTGCACACCAATATGCCCCCATGTTGTACACCAACATGCCCCCATGTTGCACACCAATATGCCCCCACATTGCACACCAATTAGGTAATGGCACAGGTCACCCACTGGTCAAACCTGCACCCAACCTATGGGAAACCCAAACCCATCAACCTGTCAAGTCTACAATACCGAGCTCTGGTTCTCGGTAATACCAACCAACTGACCCTTACCTATATCATCCCTCATTATCACATGGTCTCGGCTTGGTACATCCGGTACATTGTCTGGACTACTTCTCTCACCCAATCTTCTCCACCCCTTACTATTCTCTCATTCCCTGTCCATTCCCTTACCCGTTCTCCCTCAGAACATTTACTATTCATTTATTAATTCGGTCATGGCCCTATTGTTTTATCTTCAGCCATCCTCTATTGTTCTATTCTCACCCACTCCTTTATTATTTTATTCTCAGCCATATTTTATTATTCTATTCTCGCCTACATTCTTTATTCTATTCTTGATCACTGTAGACAATGCCTCCACATGATTCTTTCATACCTTATTGTTCTCCATTCCTTATACTGCCCTGTTCCACATCTTGCTTCTTAACCTATATAAGTAGCAGATGTATGTAGATAGTTTCTCACTCTGAATATCAACTTGGTTCACATCCCCTTGTCCGCCCTTCTCTTGTCTAAAGTCTTTCACTCAGGTTGACACTCTCAGCACCTTCCAAGGTCCTTCTTCTGTCCAAATCAGTGGCACGCATGGAACAGCAGGGTGCAATACATGAGCACATTGAAGCCTAGCCACCCCGAATGGTCTGCAGGACCTGACCGACTTCTCGGCCTTACCGAGTCATAACAGTACTGTG
>QLPG01051282.1:0-14656 GCA_003314385.1 Gomphus sp. MG54 | reverse complement strand
GTTTGTTCGTCGTCTGTTAATGATCCTTTATGTAGGGAAAATTCCTGAAGAGAATATTCGGGACTGTGATGGAAGGACGCGGTGATCCAGGTCTCGGGTCGACTTGTAATAAGGAACTTCAGAGGTACGTCCACTACACTGTCAAGGATTGTCTTTATTAACAGTTCTACTCTCCTAGGTTCTGAGCATTCGTCTAAGGCATCCATAACAACAACATTAGCAAGTAGATGTTGGCGTTCTGCAAGAAGCTTAATGGGCTCTATCACCAAAGACTTGAACTGGTCGGAAAGTGAGTGGAGATTGGCCATATCAGGTGTATTCATGAGGAGATCATGCAGGACTGCTCGGATCCCTGGGTTAGATCGAGCAAGCATGTTGGCAATTGTAGGGATGATCCGTGTCGCATCGGCTAATGCTGCACTTGAGCGGGAACAAAAGAAACTGGCTCCAAGGATCTTCTGCTCATTCAAACGCTGGCTGAGAGTGTGAGCGATGCTTGTCTTTCCCGTTCCAAGCTGACCATTTAGCCAGTAGACCTTTGGAGCTGAAGCATCGCGCGCCCATCTCTCGAGGTCATCCAATATCCGCACACGCGTGTTCTCCATGCACCCGGGGTGTTGGACATCTTCAGCGGCGTTGCGTGTGTTATAGGATGCCCTTTCAGCAGGTTTGAGAAAGCCTAACACATCGACAGGAGGGTCTAAAAAATCATGAGTCGGGGCATGAAAGGCCCTAAGTGAACGCCGCACTCACTATTGATCATCGGCATAATCACATCACCCTTTGAGTCTGCAATGGACAAACAAAATGTATCAGCTCTTCCAGTCTGAGTCATTGTTCAACAAGCATGCTCACGGATGGTGACATTTTTCCAGTCAAGGTTTATGCCCCCAGACGAAGACGTAGATTGTGGATTGGAGTGCACGAGTTCGGACATGAGAGTGTTTGGTAGCTGGCTTAAACGATGCTGGTGTCGATGGGTCGAACGAAGAGCCGTGGGTGTGTGCCCTATGAGTTCCCAGGCCAAGGCGATGCCAGCGTCAGATTGACAGCTGGCGAATAGAATCGTGCACGTGGCTATACTCTTGACAGGTTCAAATATAACACGTCAATTCCAGTGTTTAGCACCGGTCTGGTTCTCAAGGCTGACTCTGATTTGCGGTGCCTCTGAGGAATTTTTTCCATCCAATAGCCTCCATCACACACGCAAGTTCACAATCATCTTCTCCTTAGGACAGAGAATCACATCTGGTGCAGCCAAACTATTACCGCCGCCATAATCAAAGAACAAGAGGAAACTCTGTTGTTGATGTTACCTGTGCAATTATTATGGCCGATGCTACTACGCGTCTATTCCAGTGTTTAGCACCAGTCTGGTTCTCCAGGCTGACCTTGATTTATGCTACCTCCTTAAGATCTTTTTCCGACACATAGCCTCCTTTACACATGCAAGTTCACCAAATACGAATAGAATTATGAATTACTCATCTGGAACCACCATACTACTAACGAGCTGCACACACAGCACCGGAAGTAATTCTGTTGTTAGCTTGGCACATATTGTCGTCGATATTACCTCACCTTGGAGAATTTGCCAGGTTGCATATCTTTTGTTCATTCCGTCCCTAACCCTTGGTATGAATAGTTTATGCGTGGCCCTCGTGTCCTTATCCTTTGGCACGATCTCTTTCTACCTTGGCCTCCTTCTACAACGGCAGTCACTCACGACAACTTGCCAACCATGTTCAATAGAATTGGCATGGATTCTTGGCTCGAACTTCTGTCTTTCCTGTAGATCTGACATTGATACTTGATATTTCCAAGCATGAAAAAGAACATGACAGCGAGTACGACAACGAGAGCGGAAACCAAAGCACAACACGGACAAAAAAAAAAAACCTGCTCCGTGAGACCTGCACCTCATACATGAGGTTGGGAATTGTGGATTGTGAAAGGGAATTTTGAAGCTTAGTGTGAAGAATGGCGAGAATGGGATGTTTGGGTTAGAAAGGCGGTGGATTTGAGTGAGCAAGTCATGAGACTTGCGCGTGTTGGACTGTTCCGTGGTGATTTGTGAGTTGCGGAGCGTGATGATGGTGGAGTGGGGGAGCGTGGAGTAGCTAGCTCGGTGTGTGGAGGTGATTTACATGCATTTTGTTGCGGGGATCGCGATTTTTGTTCTTGCGGTCGGTATGCTTTTTCGGTTCCATATTGTGTGGATTGCTTTTTTTTTTTGTATATGGATTTTTTTTTTGAATGGTATCGGTAGTAGCAAATATGATCCATTTGTTCATTTAACTTGGCATTTCATGTCACTGGCATATATCCATTTAATTGTGATGCAATTTCTCCTACCCAAATGAAACCAAACATGGCTACATCAACTAAAGGAGAGTTTCCCCTTCCCCAATCAAGTCCTGTCCGAGTTACTCTTGGGGCCTTTGACCCAAACCCATCAGAAATCCACCTGATTGCATCTACATCAACATCCAGTCCAAGCTGTATTACAATAGACCACTCACCAACACCATCTTTACTGAAATGTGCACAAAATTGGCAAATAGACCCTGCCCTGTACACACCTTCAAAGAGAATGTGCTCATTATACAAGGAACTTGCCTCTATATCATCGGGTTCATTCCTTGTTTCAGATGCACCCATCACCTCCTCACCACCAGTAATTGCACCTGTACTTGCTTGCCCAACATTATCCCTTCCCAGCCAAACTGGGATCTTGCCAAAGCAAATCCTGTCAATAAGTGGCAAGTCATGAATTACAAGAAACTGTCAAACATGCCCAGCTTCAAGTTAAAGTCCGAGACATGCAAATTGAGGAGGAGCAGGCACAGCTGATCCTACAGAATCTTCATCTATGCAAGCTAACAAGTGCCCTCAATAAACGTAAAAACAAGAAAAAACATAACCACTCACTGCTTTTTGATGGAAAAGCTCAAGTCTTGTCTTCAAATGCTTTCAGGCAAAAGAGAGCAGAGCAGAGCCAGAGGAGGGAGGGAGAGGCCAGAGAAAGGGCTAAAAAGGCTGATGAAAGGGCAGCAAGAAAGGATGCACTGGTGGCTTTAGAAGATCAGTGGGCAGTGATAAAAGCAAACCATGAGAAGAATCTTGCCATTTGGGAAGAAGAGTGTCAACATTTGGCAACAGATGGTGTTCCAAAGCAATCATGGCCAAAAAAACCCACAAGAAGTTGCAAACCAAAGCTCCTCCCAACATTGAATGAAGATGAAAATGAGGAAAATGAAGAATGTGATGAAGAAATGGATGACTAATGACAATGGCCTGCAAATTCCACATGCAGAGAATTAGGTGTCATGCTTGTATCAAGGACCCTGTCAAGCTGTCAAACTTTGGTAATGCCGAGGATGCAGACGGGGAATGGTCAAGTCCTGCAGGCCGGAAGTAGTGGCTTTGGCTTCAACGTACTTGTGCATTGTGCCCTACTTGTCATGTGTGTCACCAATTTGGGACAGAGGAGGTACTCGAGGGGTGCCAAAGTGCTGGCCTGAGTAGAGGACTTTTACAGAGGGAAGAGGAGACAAGATGCCTAAGCCTAGTCAATACCCAGAATGAGAAAAGTATGTACATGCATGTCCTACTTATATAGGTTTTAAGAAGCAACATGTGGAATAAGGAATGTGGGACAATAAGGTATGCAGAGCATGTGGGTATTGTCCACAACAAGTAAAATTATAATGAAGGAATGTAAACAGGGATAGAACAATAAAAGATAGAATAATAGGAGTGTGGCCAAGGGTAGGACAATAAGGAGTGCTCAACTATAAAACAATAGGGTTGAGGCTGAGGATAAAACAAAGACAAGAAGTCCTAAGGTGAGGTGGATTGAGGAATGAGGAGTAGGCTTGGTAGGATTAATGGATGGTGAATGGTGTAGAGTAGATGAGGGATAGGAACAAGGAATGTGGATGGTGGATGTGCTGAGCCAAGACCGGCATACCAAGTGACTTGCATATGGCATGGGCACTTGTATGTGGAAGTAGTCTGACTGCTCAGTTGGCACTGCCAAATTACCAGGGTCTCAGTACATATACTTGACAGACCCCTATGCATGACATTTTGACCTGTTGCACAAAAAATTTTGAGCTGAAATTGAGCTTGACTGAAATCTGTATCAAGGATGTCTACTATACTATATAGGTAGGTAAGGTAGAAGACAAACAGTTTCCAATAAGGTCATGTGATGTGATAGTCATGGTCACAGGTGCAAATTTTTTTATTGCCAAGTAAAAATTGTATATTCTGTTACAGTGGATAATGATTTTTTATGGAAATAATGATTCAACTACACTACATAATATCAGCCTTGTCCATCTTAGCTAAAATAGTATCTGGCATGTGTTAGAATTGATGAGATTATGAGCAAATTGCAGTAGGTTTGAAGAATTTATAGGCAATCTATTTTATTTTATCTCCTCAGTGTAGTCAACAACTCTTTGTATATTCGGAAAATATACCTATTTTATTTTATCTTACAAAAAGAATAGAGAAATTAGCCTTAAAGGCTTGTACAATATATTATATAACTCACCTCCTCGGTGTAGTCAACAACTGAGGAGGGAGGCATGCGTGGGTTGTGTTTCACTCGCATATACCCTGCAACCGGCCCTTGACCCTATCGAAGGTTTGAGCCAGGCTGCCGGTCCCAATCCAGGGAGCTGGCCATGCTAGTCACATCGTGCGTGGACAAGCGCCCGTAAGTAGCATACATAGTAGAAAATGAATAACTCCCTCAATATTGAGGGTAAAAATACAGATAAATGAGAGAAAAATCGAGAATTTAAAAGTGCATGGAATGATACGAAAATCGATATATAATTACAATATATTGAGATTGGTCTCTCAGGGGTGAGATGCAAGTTTTCACCCTACACGCCCCCTCAAGCTCAATATATGCCAAGTTTTTCGGTGAGAATCTTCACTCTGGGTCCTGGTAAACCTTTTGTGAGGATGTCTGCGAGCATTTGATCGGTTGGGAGATATTCAATTGTAATCTTCTTCCCCTCAATTGTATCTCTGATAAAATAGAGTTGTATGTCGAAGTGTTTGGTCCTTGAGTTTTGCTGATTACCATAAGCTATAGTAATAGCTGATTGGTTGTCAGCATATATTTTAATAGGATTTTTAATGGGCTGGAAAACTTCGGTTATGAAGTTCTTGAGCCAAATGGCTTCTTTTGTGGCATGAGTCATAGCAATAAATTCTGCTTTGGTAGATGAGAGTGCCACTATTGTCTGCTTCTGACAGCTCCATGAGATGCTCCCGGAGTCAATTTGGAATATATAGGCTGATATTGAGTGTCTGTAGTCTTGTGAAGCCCAGTTGGCATCCGAGTATCCTACTAGGCTGTCTCGACTCTTCCCTAAGACTAATTTTCTATCTTTCGTGCCCTTTAAGTATTTAAATACTCTCTTAACTGCATTCCAATGAGCAATTCCCAGGTTCTCTAGAAACTGTGATAATAGTGAAACAGCGAATGAAATATCTGGACAGGTAGCTACTGCTGCTCACATGAGTGAACCAATCGCCTGCCGGTAAGGAATCTTTTCCATGTTTTTCTTGTCGGCTTCAGTAGTCGGGCATTGTTCTTCTAGATAATTTAGAAGTAGGATCCAATGGAGTGGTATGCATTTTGGCATCTTGTAGGTTGAATCGATCAAGTATCTTGTCAATATATGCTTCTTGGGAGAAGCTGATTGTTCCAGCTAATTTATCCCATTCAATCTTCAGATTAAGAAGCCAGTGGATTTCTCCAAGATCTTTCATCTTGAAGATGGCTTCGAGATCTTCCTTGACACCTCTCAATATAGAGTCGTCCATAGCAGTGATGGTGAGATCATCTACGGCAGCTCCGATAATGGCATAGTTGTTTGCCCGATGTCTATAGAATACCACAGCGTCTGAGGCTGATTTTGTAAATCCAATAGAATAAAGGGCATTCGATAAACACTTATACCACTCTCTGCCCGATTGCTTGAGCCCGTATATGCATTTCTTCAGCAATAATACATTTTCATGTTGTTCCTCAAAATATCCAGGCAGCTTGCACATATAGATAGGTTCCTCTAGCAGTGCATTTAGATATGCAACGTCTACGTCCATTGGATGTATAGGCCAATTATTTCTAGCCGCTATTGCGCATATAATGCGTAAAGATGTCATATGAACGACTGGTGCATAAGTCTCATTGTAATCGACTCCAAAAGTTTGTGTGAAGCCTTGAGCAACGAGTCTTGATTTTGCACGTACTACATCACCCTTCTGATTATGTTTCATCATATAATTCCACTTGCTACCGACTATATTCACACCCGGAGGGGGTTTAGTGAGTTCCCAGGTGTCTTTGTCAATTTGCAATCGGATCTCAGTGTCCATGGCTGTCTTCCATGTAGGATTACTAAGGGGATCTTTAGTCATTATAGGCAATTGCAAATCATTTGATAGATATGCAAGATCATCTTCATTGGCATTTAATGGTTCGGCACTTATTGCTAGGTAGTCGCATATATCCTTGTCGCTTCTGTTCTTTTGAATATAAAAATCAGAACTGTGTACGATATTGTTGAGTATATCGTCCTCAACGTCTTCACAAGCGAGGGTGGTTAAATTTGTATGTACAGCTTCTCCAGCTTGAGATTTATCACCGGAGCCAGCTCTTGAAGCTCTTTCTTGTAATAAGCGGATTCTCTCACTTCTTCTAAGTGGAGGAGCTTCTTCAGGTCTGCTCACATCTGTTTGACTCGGTTGTATATTTTCCAAGCCTCTCTGGAGTGCGCTCGACTATTTCTTCTATGTGGCTCTTACCCAACCGTAGGTCACATGACGGTACTGGTGCCTAAATAGGTGCCAGTGCGGGTGGTATAGGCCTGTATTTGATGGCCTTTGGCCCAATAATTGTGTGATCATCTGTAGGTAAAATAGGAGTGATTGAAGGCAATTTTGGTGCCTCAAATATAATATTTCGCTCCATAGATACCTGTCGATTATCTGGCCAATATATACAATGGCCGTCGCTTTGAGCAGAGTGACCGATCCACTTAGCTTTCTTGGCTCTAGATAACAATTTATCATCTTGTTTGATTTTAACATAGACATCCATCCCCCATACATGAGCATCTTGTAAGTTCGGTTTTTGATGGTGAATCATCTCATAGGGCATCTTGTCCGGTAGAGATTGTGTATGCATGCGATTTTTAAGGTAGTTGGCATGCTGAATGGCATATCCCCATAATGACTTAGGGAGATTGGAATCTAGAAGCATTGCACGGGTCTTTTCAACCAATGTGCGGTTTAGGCACTCAGCGACTCCATTCTGTTCTGGGGTGTCGTGAACAGTATATTTGTGTTGAGTACCTTGCTTGTCTAGGTAGTTATTGAATTCAGCACTTGTATATTCACCCCCTCTATCTGAGAGGAGTGTTTTGATGCGTGCATTCCTCTGCTGAAGCATCATTGCCTCATACAATTTGTATTTGGCAAAGACTTGATCCTTAGTGCTCATTAAGTAGAGCACTGATTCCCTTGAGTGATCATCCGTGAAGGAAACATAGTAAGACTTTTTGTCGATTGTGATATGTCTCGCCGGTCCCCACACACCGGAAAATATTTTATCACCAATTTTCATTGGGCGCTCACTTGATTCTTTTGAGAGTGGTTTGCATGTAATCTTAGCTTTAATACATGTATCACAGGTGAATTTGTCTCTAGCCTGTGATAGCTCTAGGCCATAAACCATGCCATGATCCATCAGGCACTTAAGGGTCTTGTAAGATATGTGCCCAAGCCTGAGATGTGTCTCAATGGCAGTGAAGCATAGCTTAGTGGAATGTTGAGTTGACTGATTATCCAACTGATATAGGCCGTGTAATTTAGGTGCCTGTAATAAGATATGGCCGGATGAATTCTTTATTGTGCATTTTTGTGATGCAAATTCTGTCTGGTTACCGGCATCATCGCATCGGCCAATGGAAATAAGGGTGAAGGTGATTTTAGGAGCATATAGTGTGTCTTTTAATGTCAATGTGACTGCTTTCCCTCTCACTCTAGTAGTTATCTTGAATTGACCGCTTCCGTATGCATCAAAGCTGCCTTGATCGGCTGCTTGAATCATGCGCGGTGTGAGGAAGCTTTTGTAGTTCTCAAGCATGTTTTTATGAGGCGTCATGTGAGAACTAGCTCCTGTATCTAAGATAATAGTGTCACCAGTTCCATCTCTGATTAAGGCGGCACAATCATAATTGATGAATGCCATAGATCCATCATCGTCTCCTCCAGAAGACTCATCTTCATCAGCTATGTTGGCTTTGGCCTTTCCTTTCCCTTTTCCTTTTATCTTTTTGAATCTAGATCTTTTCTTCTGCCTAGGCCCTTGGCCTTCTCTGCCACCACCTTTAGCCCAACACATCTCTACTGTGTGTCCTGTTTTTTTGCAGTTGGTGCATATATGCGCCTTCTTATCTGTAGTACCCACGAACCCTTGATTCTCATGAGTGAGGGACAATGTCCCACGCCTATCATATTGTGATTTAAGTACCCAGATGATATTGTCCGGATCCAAAGGATTTCTGACTTCTTTAAGAGATGTCGTGAGGGTATTCATGACTGATTTGTAGGAAGGTGGCAATGAAGATAATATAATATCAAGGAATTCTTCTTCAGAGATCTTAGCTCCCATGTCATTGAGTCTTGCATAGAGATCTTGAGCCCTATCAAGGTGTTCTCTGAGATCATCATCCTCAGAGCATTTCATGTTCCAGAGTTGTCTCTGGATGCTGGTGACAACCATCTTTGGTTTCTTTGTCATCTCAGTTACCAGAGTATCCCAGATCTCCTTTGCATTCTTTTTCTTTTCTAGCATTAAAGCTAGTGACTCTGACATGGATGCCAATATTTGAGTCTTGACGAGCCCCTCTCTAGCCAGCCACTTTTCAAGTCTCTCCTCAGCCTTCTCTACCTTGGCCTCCTCATCATCTGTGAGGACATGTGCCTTGGGAAAACTGGGAGGATCTGGTGGTCTATTGGCTTTGCCTTCTATATGTTTCAGTAGATTTTTGGACTCGAAATAACTCATGAGTTGAGCTCTCCACAGAGACCAATTTGACCCATCTGTAGCTAGTCTTCCCATGGTCAATGGGACTTTCTCTGTTTGGTCTGCGGGGCCCATAATCTTGATGAGATTATGAGCAAATTGCAGTAGGTTTGAAGAATTTATAAGCAATCTATTTTATTTTATCTCCTCAGTGTAGTCAACAACTGAGGAGGGAGGCATGCGTGGGTTGTGTTTCACCTGCATATACCCTGCAACCGGCCCTTGACTATCGAAGGTTTGAGCCAGGCTGCCGGTCCCAATCCAGGGAGCCGGCCACACTAGCCGTGTCGTGCGTGGACAAGCGCCCATAAGTAGCATACATAGTAGGAAATGAATAACTCCCTCAATATTGAGGGTAAAAATACAGATAAATGAGAGAAAAATCGAGAATTTAAAAGCGCATGGAATGATATGAAAATCAATATATAATTACAATATATTGAGATTGGTCTCTCAGGGATGAGATGCAAGTTTTCACCCTACAAGAATAATATGCACAACCGTAGCTAAATGAAGTAGGCTCAGCTTCTGGTTAGAAGTTTTATAGTATTGTTTGTAACTACCTAAATGAAGTACTACATAATATGATGTTAACAGATGCTATCTACGCATACAGAAGATGTTACTCATGGCTCAGCTTCTGGTTAGAAGTTGAGCTGTGACCTCATGCTAAAACAATGAAAATACTCTGAGGCAGAGTCTGAATCCAGATAGTTCTGTTGGTGATGAGGATATGAAGGATGAATATACTCGAATGTCTTTAACACTCCCCCTCAAGCATGAAATACTGAGTGAGGGATCTAATCATGGCCTAGCCCTAGCCCCTCCACAAACTGCATGAACTTCACCCTTGGCAATGCCTTTGTAAACACATCTGACATGTTCTCTTTGGTAGCCACATACTAAATGGAAATCTTTCTCTTGGCAATGCATTCGTGGATGAAGTGATATTGTAAGTCTATATGCTTGGTCCTTGTGTGGAATTTATTACTGGTCTCTATTTGATTCTCTGAGAGCCTCATCAAGGGTATGCAGAGCAAGGCCAGTCGTTGCCAGTAATGCAAAGTCAAGTTGGATCTTCTTGATCAGATTCTATATGTGTTTGCTGACTGATATGTGCAAAAGCAGCTGTAAGTCCTTCATTCATTTTGTTGTAGGCACCCTTAGGTAGGGAAATGCATGGGTCAGGCCAACCCGCATGGGTCACCGGGTCAGGTGTCCTTAGGTGTGGGTGTGGGTCAAGCTGCAAGCACCCGTGACCCGGGCCCAACCCAGGGTGTCAACTCCGACACAAACATGACAAACGCATATGTGCACGCGCCAATACAAACATGACGAACGCATACGTGCATGTGCCGACATGAACGCAACGAACCCATATGTGCATGCACTGACATGAACACGACAAACACGATGAACATGACAAACACGACAAACACAACGAATGCAACGAACATGATGAATGTGCTGTATGTGCACGCGACGCCACGAACGCAATGTACATGATGTACGTGCATGCACTGCGATGTATGCAATGCCCATTACATGCACGTGCCACCACATACGCAACGTACGCAACGTATGCGTACATGCCGTGATGAACATGATGTACACGACGTATGCACACGTGCCGTGACAAACACAATGTACACGCTGCCATGTATGTGATGTACACGATGTATGCACACACGCCAGGACGAACGCAACATATGCAATGCCCGTATGCACACGCGCCGCCACATACACGATGTATTGTGTGCAGGTGCGGAATGCACCCGAGACCCGTTGACCCGTGGGAAAAAACATGGGTTGACAGGTTCGGGTGGCCCATGGGTCAGGTGCGGGTCACCCACATTTGACCCATGGGTGACCCATGCCATTCCCTACCCTTAGGTTTCCTTGCATGTCAACCTCTGCCTAGGTCTGAAGATATATCAGAGTTCTTTGAGAGGTCAGCAACAGGATCATCTTGTAAGGTAGGTGTAGTGCAGTCAGGTGGATCAAGATGGACTGTTTCCTTGGGTTTAGTTGGGTGTAGCTGGGTATTAGGTGACTTGGTAGGTTTGTGAAATGGGATTGACTAGGTGCTTTTATCCCTCTCCCCCTCAGCCAGTAAATCACCAGATAAGATATCTGAATTATCGATTGTGTGTACGTCGTTATGTTCAACCATAAATGATTTCTTTTTAGGCTAGTAGATACAGTAACCTTTTGATTCAGAATCATATCCAACAAACCTCCCAACTATAGTGCGTGAGTCTAGCTTATTTGCGTTCATGTCCTTCACATAGGCAGCTATGCCAAACTCTTGAATTCCAGCAAGGTGAGGTTTTTTCTTGTATCAAGCTTCATGAGGTGTCATACCATTAAGTGTACATGTAGTGGTCCAATTTTGGAGCCATGCTGAGTGCCTCATTGCTTCTTCCCATAGAAAGTGTGGTAAGCCTGATCCTAAGAGTAAAGCATGTGCTTTCTCAGTACAAGTACACATGCCATGTTCAGCTGTTCTATTCTGAGGTGGGGAATCATAGATGGTGAGTTCTCTAACAGTTCCTTTTTCATCCTGATGGTTTTTCATTTCTTTTGAAAGAAATTCTCCCCCTCTATCATAGCATATGGTTTTGATTCCATTTCCCATTTGAGTCTCGATGTAAGCCTTGTCACACTTATAGCATTCAAATGTCTGGCTTTTCTTTTTCAGGAAGTATAGCATTGTTTCTTGGGTTGCATCATCTATTCGAGTGGCTGCATAGGTATTGCCATTAATACTTTGTACAGAGGCAGGTCCCCAGAGGTCCCAGTGGATGCGTTCACCATATTTGGTCACATGAGTTTGTAACTGCTTGGGGAATGGATGACAGTTTGATTTGGCCTTTGCACAGGCTTTTCAAAAATCAGCTTTCAAGGTATTATCAAGCTTGATCCCGGTGATGCTTCCTATAGAGACTGCATGGGCTATTGCTGTATGCAATATATGCTCCAGTTTATGGTGAGCAGTGTTAATATCCATTTTAACTGGTGCAACATTTGCATAGTCAATGTGTTGGAGAGGATCTATGAGGTTGAGATGGTAGAGCCCATCAGTGGAGGGAATTGTCGCCATTATTTTCCCAGTAGGGTTTTTGATAGTATACATTCCTTTACTGAATGATACTGAACATTGGGCATGGTATAGTCTGCTAATTGAAATTAACGTAAAAACCATGTCTGGTGCATGAATTGCATCTTTTAAGACTGCATGTATCTTGCTCATACCATTTGGGAGTTCAATGCAGACATCACCCATGCCAACTGCCTTGATTGAGACTACACCCATCCATGGCCATGATGTTCTGATTAGTGATCGGCTTGTAGTTAATAAACATGGTATGATCTGGGCAGTAATGACTAGTCGCTCTACTATCAATACATGTACCCAGCCAATTGCTTGATACACCAAGCCATCCAAGGTACAGGTGAATGCAAAAAGGTCTTTGTCCTTTAGCTTTCATCAGCTACGATAGCAGACTCTGAGGGTTTTTGGCTCTTCTTAGACTTCTTCTGCCTAGGGCCCTGTCCTTCTTTTCCACCACCTTTTGACCAGCAATCAGCTTTAGTGTGGCCATCCCTAGAACAATTGTCACAATGTTCATTGGGGGGTTTGTTTTTTTTTTGGCTTTTTCTTGCCCTTTGTTCCATCTGACTTCTTATTTCTCTTCCCATAAGCTAACAGTGTAGATTCTCCTGATTTTGCATGCTCATCATCAATGACATGGTGGTGTGCCTCTTTGGTGAAGAAATTGATCAAGTTGACAGGTGTCATTTTGGGTTTTGTAGCTGTGCTCTGAATTGCTCCAATTTTCTCAGCTGCTGAAATCATTTAGATGGCCGGACAGTAGGAGAGGGGTAAGGATGACATGATGAGAGTTGAAACCCATGTATCTGATAAAGTGGATCCCATTTGAGTAAGGTTCTTGTGTCTCTTCACCATGAGTTTGAAGTGATTTTTAAGCTCATTCAGGTGAGCCCAGGGATCGTCCATGTCACTCACTCACATAGAAGCAAGTTGATCTGCTGCATCAATAAGGTACAGTGTACTCTTAGTTGTGGCATGTGCTTTAACAATCTCCCACATCTCCTTTGAAGTGGTGAGGTTCTTGATCAATGATCCTACTCGTAAGGAGGTTGTTGACAAGATGATATGCTGAGCAAGTGATTCTTGCTTGTCATATTCAATGATGCATGTCTCACATGCCTCTATTTGCTCCTTGGTAGCAGGGGTTTTCCTGTTTGATAATACAGGGGTATTATTGACTTGCAGATACGGTCTTGGTGGGGTTGCTTTTCTTTCAATATGAATTCAGAGCCCTTTTGCACTCAGAGCTCTTCACACACAAGGCTCATAGTCAGCCCAGTTACTTCCATCATCATGGAGCTTTGGTACTGATAGTGATGCAGATTCTAGGTTAAAAGCCATTGTAGTGTTAGACATTGTACAGTATTTTTAAGGCTGACCAGGGCCCATAACCTGTTGGAATAATACATGCAACTGGAGCTAAATGAAGTAGGCTCAGCTTCTGGTTAGAAGTTTTATAGTATTGTTTGTAACTACCTAAATGAAGTACTATTTAATACGATGTCAGCAGATGCTCTCTACACATACAGAAGATGTTACTCACAGCTTAGTTTCTGGTTAGAAGTTGAGCTGTGACTCTACGCTAAAACAACAAAAATACTCTGAGGCAGAGTCTGAATCCAGATAGTTCTGTTGGTGACAAAGATACAAAGGATGAATATACTGGAATATCTTCAACAGCAAATTGCCAGATCCTTGTGTAAAATGGTGGATATGACACTTGAGTCACATGACCTTAGTGGAATCCATATGTCCTCTACCTTACCTATGGAAATGTCTTTCTATATATGAAATATTTCCTTATATAGGTGATTACATCAGTGTAAAATTTTTGTGACCAAAAAAAAATTGACAGTGTCTAGTAATTGGCACAGGTAACCCCTGGGTATATTATATCTACTTGTACAGTATAGTAGACTTCCTTGATACAGAT
This sequence comes from Gomphus sp. MG54, assembly GCA_003314385.1. Classification (NCBI taxonomy): domain Eukaryota; kingdom Fungi; phylum Basidiomycota; class Agaricomycetes; order Gomphales; family Gomphaceae; genus Gomphus; species Gomphus sp. MG54. Next base: position 487 of record QLPG01051282.1, on the reverse strand, counting down.
TTCAGTCAAGCTCAATTTTAGCTCAAGATTTTGTAGATTAAATTTTAAAAAAATTATATAACAGTTAAGAAGTGTCTTGAGAACATCTTTGCTCTATATTATGGGGGCAAAAAAGCTGTTGTTGCAGCAGAGTAAAATTTTTTGTGCAACAGGTCAAAATGTCACACGTAGGGGTCCTTGATACAAGTGTGACACCTAATTCTCCGTGCATGGAATATCCGGCCCGGTGTGATTAGTCATCCATTTCTTTGTATTATTAGCATGTTGCATGTCACACTTTGGTAGCCCCAATATCTTTGTGGTCAGATTAAGGTCAAGTTAGGTCAAATCCCACTTGGAGTTTTTGTAATTAGCAATAGGAGATGTATAGCTTCCCTAATGTAAACACCTTATGACAAAATCTCTCAGAAAAGTTGAGCAATCACTGTTTTAAGATTGTATGTTATCAAAATTGAGAAATTTTAGATGAAAATAAATTCCTCCTGAA
>QLPG01051279.1:0-22392 GCA_003314385.1 Gomphus sp. MG54 | reverse complement strand
TCTGGAACATATCTTTTTCAAGGAAGTGTCGTATTAGATGACAAAAGCAATATAAGGAAGTGGAACCAGATTGTTTTCAATGTTCAATCAGACAGACACCATTGTCTTTGGTTAGATTAAAGAAAAAGAGGTTTGATAGTTCCTTGCAATTGAATAAAATGCAATTAACACATTAAATTTTGCATTTTGGTCCCAAAATGCAACTTGGAAACTGTGCTATTTATTTACTGTACCAATTGTACTATAAGCGTGACAATGACACAGGAGGTGAAAATCACCTTCAGGTGTATATAGATGATGACAAAGAAAATAATTCAGGAAACATATATAATTTAAAACAAATGTGAAGGGTCAGAAAGAATGCTAATACATGTGAAAAACCTCATATAAAACCTCATACTATTAGGAAGCTGTGTGGCTGACTATATTCAAGCTGGCTCTCCTCTACTTTTGCTTCATCACAAGTGAGATTTGTCCTTGTTGTAAATTGCCTTGGACTAGGGATATTTGACTACATCATATGATTGTTATTACAAATTGAGGTCGTTGGAGAATCTCTAGAACCATTCTCTAAAGTTTTGCTTTAAGGTTTTCAAGGAAGAACTGGGTATATGTAGTATCCATCAACAAATTAACTAAAACAGTGATCATTGGTTAACAAAAAGAAATTTGACTATCTAGTTAAAAGTGAATTACTGGTAGTAATTAACTCTAAACTTATGATGGCCAGAAGTCTGAGGAATGGCTAGAACTGACTCTATTCTCACTATTTCACCTGTAGACCAATAATGCTGGAGTTGATTATCTAATAACTTAACTAAAAGGAAAAAGTACTAATAACTCAGTTCCAATATTCTCAAATAGGATTCACAATAAATTCCTAAAGCTGATTCAATACTCATTACTTAGTATCATCCCAGAAGTGGCTGAGAATTGTCAAGTACACATACCGAGTGTCTGGTAACTCGGCATTGCCGACCAAGCATCCAGTCTATGTCTATGCGCAAGTGACAAAGCCGCATACAAGTCACCTGGTATGCCAGTCTCAGCTCAGTACATCCACCATCCACATCCCTCATTTCTATCCCTCACCCACTCCTTCCTCATTCATCCATTAACCCCACCCTGTCTACTCCTTGTCCCTTGGCCCATCTTACCTCAGGATGTTAACCATTGTTTTATCCTCGGCCATGATGTCAGGCCTTGGTAATGCCAAAGGTACGGTCAGGAACTGGCCAAGTCCTGCAGGCCAGTTGGGGTGGCTTGGCTTCAATGTGCTCGTGTGTTGCTTTGTAATGGAAGAGATGCTCAAGAGGATGCCGAGAGTGTTGGCCTGAGTGGAGGGCTTCTGAACAGAGGGAGGAGAGCAGGAAGGCATAAACCTAGTTGATACTCAGACTGAGGAACTATGTACATGCATTCACTACTTATATAGGCTAAGAGACAGAATGTGGAATAAGGGTGGCATAAGACATAGAGAAAAGAATAAGGTATGGAGACCATGTGGAAGTATTGTCCACAGCGATCTAGAATAGAACAATATGATGTAAATGAGAATAAGACAATGAGATATGACCAATAATAAACAAGTAAGAGTGTGAGGGAAAGTAGAACAATAGAGGGTTGCCAAATATAAAACAATAGGGCTGTGACCGAGTGATAGATGAATAGTGAATGCCCCAAGGGTAAACAGGCAGAGGGAAGGATGGAGAATGGAAGAATAATAAAGAATAGGAGGATGGGGTAGGGATAATGAACCAAATGATAAACCAAATGTACCAAGCCGAGACCATGCACTGGTGAGGGATGATATGGGTAAGGGTCAGTCGGTTGGTACTGCCAAGTAAAACAGAGCATGGTATCGTAGACTTGACAGTATCCCCCCTCTAGCAGCTGAACCCATGAAGCCGATAGGCAGTGTGGGGTTTGTGAGTATGGGTGGGGGCTGGAGGAGATGGCTGTTTTGTAAGATGAAGGGGGCTGTGAAGAAAGATGGGTGATGGAGGCCCCCTAGGCTGAGTAGTGCTTCATCATGCTTTTTGACAGCCTGTTAAGACAAAAGGGCTTTGTAGGGAATCAGTAGGTTGGGGTGGCCAATCTTGGTGTAGGTTGGTGACCTTGCCTGAGTGGTTTTTGGCAGGGTCAATGGGTGGGATCAGCTGGGAAGATGTATGGATTTGGGTTCAAGGCAGTTCAGAAAAAGGTTCAGGGGAGGGTGGAGTAGGATGGAGGGAAATGGAAAAAAAAGAAAAAAAGAATGAGTTTCAGTAGAGACCAAATGAGGAATGGATTAAAAGAGAAAAAAATGGAAAATGGTAGGAGAAAGGCGGCATGTAGGAACCCTTAATCAGGTTCCAGAGGCCACAGGCCTGGCTTATCAGGGTAGTATCAAGTACACGTACTGAGACCTATCTATTTGGCATTGCCGACCGAGCAACCATCCTATATCCACGACCAAGTGTCTACACCGCATGCATAACACTTGGTAGGCCGGTCTCGGCTCAGCACATCCACTATCCACACTCCTTGCCTTCACCCTTTGGTCTATCTCCCCTCGGGACCTTCTGTCCTTGTATTATCCTTGGTCACGACTCCATTGTTTTATACTCAGCCACTCCCTATTGTCCTATCCTTGGCCACGTCTCTATTATCTTATCCCTTATTGTTTTATCCCCATTTGCATCCCTTCATTCTAATTTTATCCATTGTGGACAATAACCACACGCTCTGCATACCTTGTTGTCTCACATTCCTTATTCCACATGTCGCTTCTTAACCTATATAAGTAGGACATGCATGTACATATTTCCTCATTCTGGGTATCAACTAGGCTTAGGCCCTTCTACCTTCTTCTCCTCTGTAAAGTCCTTGACTTGGGCCGGCATCATCAGCATCCTCCCAAGCACCTGCCTGTTGCAAAACCAGTGGCATGCACGGCAAGTAGGGCATAACACACGAGTATGTTGAAGCCAGCGCCACTACTCTTGGCCTGCAGGACTTGGCTATAGTCCACCCGACCCTTCGACGATACCCCTCGGCAGTACCGAAGTCCATCAGTATCCGAGGCCTGACAGGTAGGCAAGGTGGAATTCTGCTACAATCTTGGGAGCATTACCAAGTTCAGTCACTAGTAACCAAGAAGTATCATCTTCAGTACCTTCATAACCTGTCCAATAGACAAGGTAGAGCAGAGGGCAAGGCCTGTGTCTTCGGTTGGTTTTTGAGTCAATGATTTCAACATGGGGAGGTGGAGGCTGAACTCAATTGGGTATGGTATTGGGGGTAGAGAGCTCGAGCATTCAAACGTAGAAGACTGGGTGTACTGCCCACATAGAGTTGGGTAGATGGAGGGTATAGGAATGGGTGCTGACTCGAGCTATTACTTCGAAGGGGCAGAGATATTTCTCTGCCAGTTTCTTGGAGGGTTGAATGGTACGGAAAAACTGAGCTTTAACGAATACTGAGGATCCAACTGGGAATTTGGAAGTGGCAAGTCTCCGGGAATCTGCCAAGACTTGATATCATAATTGAGCATGCCTGATTTGTTCTTTCAGAGCTTGTCAAGCTGCTGGTACTGACAGACTTCAGGACTGCCGAAGGGTCGGGCAGACAATGGCCAAGTCCTGCAGGCCAAGAGTAGTGGAATTGGCTTCAACGTACTCATGCATTGCACCCTACTTGCCATGCGTGCTACTGATTTGGGACAGAGAAGATACCTCAGGGGTGCCGAAGGTACCAGACCGAGTGGAGGACTTTACAGAGAGAAGAAGAGGTAAAGGGCCTAAGCCTAGTCGATACCCAGAATGGGGAAATATGTACATGCATGTCCTACTTATATAGGTTTAAGAAGTGACATGTGGAATAAGGAATGTGAGACAACAAGGTATGCAGAGCATGTGGTTATTGTCCACAACGAGTAAAATTAGAATGAAGGAAAGTAAAACGGGGATAGAACAATAAAGGATGGAATAATAGAAATGTGGCCAAGGATAGGACAATAGGAAGCGACTGACTATAAAACAATGTAGCCATGGCCGAGGATAATACAAGGACAGGAAGTCCTGAGGTGAGGTGGATCGAAGGGTGAGGAGTAGGCATGGTGGGATTAATGAATGGTGAGTGGCATAGGGTATGTAAGGGATGAGGACAAGGAGTGTGGATGGTGGATGTGCCAAGCCAAGCCAAGACTGGCATACCAAGTGATATGCATGCAGCGTGGATACTTGGACATAAGCATAGGATGGCTGCTCGGTTGGCACTGCCAAGAGACGGGTCTCGGTACATGTACTTGACAGAGCTGCATGGAGTTGGTTTAGGTTGACGGCAAACTTGTGCACTTGAGAGGAGGCAAGATCGCATTCAGGGTGTATGGTAAGGTTTGGGTGATGTCCCTTGTTGGTGAAGAAGGGAGAGATGCCCATGGTAGCATTTGGAGCATTATTGTAGGCAAATTTGGCTAGTGGTAACAGCTTGGACCAGTTGTCCTGTTGGTAGTTGCAGTAGACTCAAAGGTACTGTTCCAGGGTCTGGTTTACATGTTCGGTTTGGGTGCTGGCTTCCAGGTGGTAGCCTGAGGTGAAGTGTAGGCACATGTCGAGAGCTTTTCCAAGTGACCTGAAGAAGTGGGAGACAAACTTGCTTCCACGGTCAGATGTCACATGACTTGGTACACCGTGCTTGGAGAAGATGTGAAGTACAAATAGTTCAGCCAATTTGGCAGAAGTGATCTTCTCGACTGTAAGAATGAAGATACTTTGTTTGGTGAGTCTGCAAACTATTACTAGTATCGATATGAAACCCAAAGACTGGGGGAGTTGTTCAATGAAATCCATGAATATGGAATTACATGGTCGTTCAGGAATGGGAAGCTGCTTTAGGAAGCCGTAGGGTTTGTGGTGCTGCAATTTCAAATGCATACATGTGGTGCAAGATTTGCAGAAGTCGATGACCTGTCAAGCTTCGGGTACTGACGGACTTTGGTACTGCCAAAGGTTGTCGGGCAGACAATGGCCAAGTCCTGCAGGCCAAGAGTAGTGGTGTTGGCTTCAGCGTACTCGTGCATTGCACCCTCCACCAATTTGCAACAGACAGGTACTCAGGAGGATGCTGATGATGCCAGCCCGAGTTGAGGACTTAACAGAGGGGAAGAAGGTAGAAGGGCCTAAGCCTAGTTGATACCCAGAATGAGGAAATATGTACATGCATGTCCTACTTATATAGGTTAAGAAGCGACATGTGGAATAAGGAATGTGAGACAACAAGGTATGCAGAGCATGTGGTTATTGTCCACAACGAGTAAAATTAGAATGAAGGGATGCAAACGGGCATAGAACAATAAAGGATAGAATAATAGAAGCGTGACCAAGGATAGGACAATAGGGAGTGGCTGACTATAAAACAATGGAGTCATGGCCAAGGATAGGACAATAGGGAGTGGCTGACTATAAAACAATGGAGTCATGGCCAAGGATAATACAAGGACAGGAAGTCCCAAAGTGAGACGGACCAAAGGGTGAGGATAAGCAGTGTGGATGGTGGATGTACCGAGCCAAGACCGGCGTACCAAGTGTTATGCATGTGGCGTAGGCACTTGGTCGTGAATATAGGATGGTCGCTTGGTCGGCATTACCAAGTGGATGGGTCTCGGTATGTGTACTTGACATGACCAAGGTGTGTAAGTCTGGCCAGATGTATTTGTGGTGGACCAGGGCTAGTATTTTGTTTTGACAGAAATGTCCAGAGAGGATATGCTTGTGCTTGTATTGTAGAACATGTAATCTGAGGTTGTTTGCATTGGGGACATAGATCCGGTTATCTAACCAAAGGAAACCATCTGTTATGGCCCATGCCACCAAATAAAGCCACATTAAACCCTACAACCACCGACACTGTTTCCGGGACCTTTCCGATGGCTCAAAGTCTGAATAACCGATTTCCGGATTTCCTATGCATCATTCCGAGGTTCCGTGTTTCTGAACCTCTGAAGATTCCAAAGTCAAGGTTCTACTCCTTTGATAAGATGATGCGCAGGATCATCGCATACCTCACTCCTTTGTTCTTCATTTTATATTGCCCTTTGTACTCTCTTCCCCCCTTGTCTTTACTTGGTAAAAGATAGTACAAGACTAGATACATGTATATAAGTCACCAGTCGACTAGACTATTTGCCAGTACAAATATTGACTTAATTCTGCATCATAGTTTCCGATTAAGTTCTGGTAAACTTTCTGACTCTCCAAAATCAGGGACAGACAATTGAGGAGGGCACAACACATAAGTTGAAGCCAAGTCCCTGTGACCTTGAACCACTTGTACCACCCTATACCGAGAACAGTTCCTAGACCCCTGGCACTTCCCGACTTTCTGTCCCCATTCTGATTCCAATCTTGAGTCCGTGACCCTCAGTCCCTCCATCCCCAGAGTACGAACCCCCCTTCGGAAATCATTCGGAACCCTCCGGAAACCCTCCTGGAAGCCTCTAGCTAAGCGCCAACATGTGGATTTAACACCATCTGGGGTTTGTATCCATCTTGGGTTTGGCATTTTGGGAGTGCCAAGATGGGGCATTTCTGTGGTGGTCAGTTGGGAGGGCTGAACATATATTAGAGTGGATTTTTTCTGAGTCCATGATGATGCTTGCTCGCAGGGTCAGAATGATGAGTTGCATAGCTCAAAGGGATTCTACTAATTGAGTAGTTGTAAAAATTGGTCAGAGGTTTTGAGGGTTGATGGTGCCATAGTTGTTACCCCCCTCTTTAGGGTAGACATCCCATCGTCTAGCCAAAGTGTTGGGTTTTGTGCCAAGCTTGCCAGGATAGAAGCAGATAGTGAGTGTTAAGTCCGCGTGTCAGGCGCTTAGCTAGTACTTCCGAAGGGGGTCTCCGGGTTAGTGCGAAGGTCCGTAACGGGGCCGAAGACCGAGATCGGGGCCGGACGGACTACGGACGGAGACGGAGGCGCCGGGAGTTTAGGGTAGGTCGCGGAATAGATCAATCCGGTTACTGAGGTGTTCGAGGTCGAAGGGACTTGGCTTCAACTTATGTGTTGCGCCCTCCTCGATCGTCTGTCCCTAATTTCGGAAGGGATGGGGGAGTTTACCGGAAGTGAATCGGAAACTGGGGGGGAACTAATTCGATATTCGTACTAGCGAACAGTCCAGTCGACTGTGAGACTATATACATGTAACGCTCTTGTACTAACTTTAGCCGGTCATAAAACAAGGGAAGAGGAAGTACAAGGGTGTCAATATAAAGGAGAGAACAAGGGAGTGAGGTACGCGATGATCCTGCGCGTCGGTTATCGATCGTGTCGGAACCTTGACTTTCGGAGTATTCGGAGGTTCGGATTCGGGCTACGGGGGGGTAGGAATCGGGGGGTCTCGGAAAGTATTCCGGATATTCGGAGATCGGTTGTTCGGGCTCTGGTCGATCGGAAAGGTCTCGGAAACGGTGTGGGTGGTTATGGGGGTTACTGTGGGTTTGTTTGAGGGCATGGGCTATAACAGTGAGGTTAAATTGGCAGAGGTATTCTGACCATCACACCTGTCTACATGTCAGGATTTTAGTAGTGAAAAAATATTCAAGGTTTTTGTGGTCGGTCATGACATTTATAGGGTTAGTGGAGCCTTCCAGGTAGTACTACCAGTGCTTGAACACCTCAAAGATTGCTAAAAGCTCCTTGTCATGAACATCATAGTTTAGCTTGGGAGTGGTAAAGGTATGGGAATGAAAGCAATGGGATGAATTTTGCCTTCAGAATTAATAACAGACAGAATGGTTGCAAGGGCATAATCTGAAGCATTGGTCTCCACAACCAGAGGTAGGTTGGGTTCCCAGTGATCCAGGATGAGTGCCAAGGTAAAGGCCATTTTGAGCAGGTCAAAAGACTTTTGACAGTCCTCGGTCCATGCCCATGACATGCCTTTATGTGTCAGCTGAGTAAGGGGTATAGTGATGTCTGAATAGTTAAAGATGAAGCGATGGTAGAAATTGGTGAAACCTAGGAAGGATTGGATGTCCTTGACTTTCCTCAGTTTGGGCCATTCATAGATGGTTTTGACCTTGTCATCAGACATGGTGAGGCCATCAGTGTCAAGCTTTGGGAATGCCGAGATGTCAGATGGGAACAGCCAAGTCCTACAGGCCAGAAGTAGTGGCTTTGGCTTCAACATACTCATGCATTGCACCCTACTCTCCGTGCATGCCACTGATTTGCAACAGATAGGATACTTGGGAGGATGCCAATGATGCTGGCCCGAGTAAAGGACTTTACAGAGGAGGAGAAGGTAGAAGGGCCTAAGCCTAGTTGATACCCAGAATGAGGAAATATGTACATGCATGCCCTACTTATATAGGTTTAAGAAGCAACATGTGGAATAAGGAATGTGGGACAATAAAATATGCAGAGCATGTGGGTATTGTCTACAATGAGTAAAATTAGAATGAAGGAATGTAAACAGGGATAGAACAATAAAGGATAGGATAATAGAAATGTGACCAAGGATAGGACAATAGGGAGTGCCCGACTATAGGGCCATGGCCGAGGATAATACAAGGACAGGAAGTCCTGAGGTGAGGCGGATCGAAGGCTAGAAGTAGGCATGGTGGGATTAATGGATGGTGAGTGACATAGAGTACATGAGGGGTGAGGACAAGGAGTGTGGGTGGTGGATGTGCCGAGCCAAGACTGGCATACCAAGTGATATGCATGTGGCATGGACACTTGGACATGGACATAGGATGACTGCTCTGTTAGCACTGCTGAATTACCAGGTCTCGGTACGTGTACTTGAAAGTCAGTATGTAAGATGTAGCCAAGGAATTTGACTGTGTCTTTGTGCCATTTGCATTTACTGGCTTTGGCAAATAAGCTGTTTTTTTCTGAGTTGACAGAGTACCTCTCAAATATATTCTCAATGTTCTTCGAGTGAGTGTGAATAAATTAGTATGTCATCTATATAGGTGACAGCACAATGGTCTATCAGATCACCGAGAATGTCATTCATGAATCTCTGAAAGGCCGCAGAGGCATTGGAGAGGCCAAACACATGACTAGCCATTCATAGGACCCATATCAGGTCTTGAAGGGAGTCTTCCATTCTTCTCCCTCGGCAATTTGGATCAGATGGTACGTGTGCCAAAGGTCGATTTTTGTATAGATTCAAGCTTTCTGGGGGGTGTCTAGGAGGTCAGTGATTAGAGGGAGAGGATACCGATCCTTCTGGGTCACTTTGTTTAGAGCTCAGAAGTCGACGCATAGCCAAAGAGAGCCATCTTTCTTTCGGAAAAATAGAATTGGTGGCCTGTGTAGAGAATGGGAGGCTCTAATGAACCCCATGTTCAGGTGTTCGTCAAGGAATTTTCACAGGGTTTCTAGTTCTGATTGTAACAATGAGTATAGGGGTGGATGAGGCATCTTGGCGCCATCTTCCAAGGTGATCTTAAGATCATAGGGTTGGTGGGGTCCTAGAGTGTCAGCTTTTGTTTTACTGAAAACATCAGTGAATTCGTGATACTCTTTTGGGATGTTTTCTAGGTCAACTGGGTCAAGGGGAACAGATGGAACAGATGAGACCTTGGCCGATCATGCTGAAGCGGCATCAATGGCTGAAAGGTCCAGACAGAAAACTTGCAAACCTTCTAGTTTTCAGGCACATGCAATGGCAGCTGCATTGACTAGGGCTATTAGCGGAGCTTCTAATTTCAGAGAGGATCCTGGTTAAGGCCATAGATCAGCGGCAGGTGCTGGCTGAACCAAAGCCATCAGGATGCACCTAGGGTCATTAGCAGTTTTTTGGAATGTAATACTACCCAATTCCCAATCAATCAATGGATTGTAGCAGGTGAGCCAGTTGTGACTGAGTACTACTGATATAGATGAATCTAGTGATGTGACATATATATGGATGGACTGTAATTGTCCTGACAGAAATTTGATCAGCAGTTCTACAGATTCGGTAATGACTGAGTTAGTAGTGCCATCGAATAGTTTAAGGGGAATCGAGTCAACAGAAGTAGTAAAGATTTTATGTTCCCAAACATAGGAGGATTCTATGAAGCAGTGAATAGAGCCTGAATTGATCAGGCATTTCAGGGGGGTTGCCGAGGAACTGGGCACCAAAATAGAAGATAAGGTGATTATTAAAGAATTAGGATTAAGAAGGGGAGAAGCATTGAGCTTAACCTCAGTACTAGCACTTGCCAAGTCAATGCAACTCCCAGTGTGCTGGGGAGCTCAAGAGCTGCTGACTAGTTTTTTGACTCAGCCACCTCCACTGATTTCTCAGCTTCAATGCCTGAGGTGCTAGTTGCCTTGCAGGTAGCAGATTTAGATTGTGGGGGCATAATCATTAAGAGGTAAGAGGCACAGGAAGTAGTGTGAGTCTGAGTATACTATCAGGCCTTGGTAATGCCAAAAGTACGGTCAGGAACTGGCCAAGTCCTGCAGGCCAGTTAGGGTGGCTTGGCTTCAATGTGCTCGTATATTGTGCCCTGCCTCCTGTGCATGCTACTGATATGTAACAGAAGAAATGCTCGAGAGGATGCCAAGAGTGTCGGCCCAAGTGGAGGGCTTCTGAACAGAGGGAGGAGAGCAGGAAGGTATAAACCTAGTTGATACTCAGACTGAGGAACTATGTACATGCATTTGCTACTTATATAGGCTAATACAATGTGGAATAAGGGTGGCATAAGACATGGAGAAAAGAATAAAGTATGGAGACCATGTGGAAGTATTGTCCACAGTGATCTAGAATAGAACAATATGATGTAAATGAGAATAAGACAATGAGATATGACCAATAATAAACAAGTAAGAGTGTGAGGGAAAGTAGAACAATAGAAGGTGGCTGAATATCAAACAATAGGGCCGTGACCGAGTGATAGATGAATAGTGAATGCCCTGAGGGTAAACAGGCAGAGGGAAGGATGGGGAATAGAAGAATAATAAAGAATAGGAGGATGGGGTAGGGATAATGAACCAAATGATGAACCAAATGTACCAAGCCGAGACCATGCACTGGTGAGGGATGATATGGGTAAGGGTCAGTCGGTTGGTACTGCCAAGTAAATCAGAGCATGGTATCGTGGACTTGACAAATGATCCCATTGTTTTATAGTCAGTCACTCTCTATTGTCCTATCCTTGGCCACATTCCTATTATTCTAATTTCATTGTTCTATCCCCGATTACATTCCTCCATTCTATTTTTGATCACTATAGACAATAACCCCACATGCTCTGCATATCTTATTGTTCTGTCAAGTACATGTACCGAGGTTCTGGTTATTTGGCAGTGCCGACCCAGCACCCATTCTACGTCCATGTGCAAGTCTCCATGCCGCATGCATGTCACTTGGTATGCCATTCTAGGCTTGGCATGTCTGCTATGCCATCTGTCCGTTTCCCGATCCGTTTCACCTCGGGACTTCCTGTCCTTGTTTTATCTTTGTGCGCAACCCTTGTTTTTGTCAAGTACCGTACCGAGACACATCTATTCGGCAATGCCAACCGAGCAATCACCCCATATCCGCGACCAAATACCCACATGGCATGCATAACATTTGGTATGCAGGTTTCGGCTCGGCACGTCCACCATCCACACTCCCTGTCCCCACCCCTCGACCCTTCCCACCTCGGGACTTCCTGCCCTTGTACTATCCTCGGTTACAAGCCTTGTCTTATAGTCTGGCACCTCCTATTGTCCTATCCTTGGACACATTTCTATTATCCTATCTTTTATTGTTTTATCCCTGGGTTGCATTCTTTATTCTAATTTTATTCGTTGTGGACAATAACCACATGCTCTGCATACCTTATTGTCCCACATTCCTTATTCCACATGTCGCTTCTTAACCTATATAAGTAGGACCTGGATGTACATACTTCCTCATTCTGGGTATCGACTAGGCTTAGGCCCTTCTACCTTCTTCTCTTCTGTTAAGTCCTCGACTCGGGCCGGCATCTTCAGCATCCCCCCGAGTATCTGTCTGTTGCAAATACAGTGGCATGCACGGCAAGTAGGGCACAACGCACGAGTACGTTGAAGCCAACGCCACTACTCTTGGCCTGCAGGACTTGGCCACGGTCTGCCCGACCCTTCAGCAACACCCCTCAGCAATACCGAAGTCCGTCAGTAATCCGATGCTTGACAATTTATAGTCATGCACCCTCTATTGTCCCGTCCTTGACCCACTCCCTATTATTCTATCGTTTATTGTTTTATCCCGGTTTACATTCACTGTTCTAATTTTACTCATTGTGGACAATAACCGCATGCTCTGCATACCTTGTTGTTCCACATTCCTTATTCCACATGTCGCTTCTTAACCTATATAAGTAGGACATGCATGTACATACTTCCTCATTCTGGGTATCAACTAGGCTTAGGCCCTTCTACCTTCTTCTCCTCTGTTAAGTCCTCGACTCAGGCCGGCATTATCAGCATCCCCCCAAGTATCTGTCTGTTGCAAATCCAGTGGCATGCACGGCAAGTAGGGTGCAATGCACGAGCACGTTGAAGCCAACACCACTACTCTTGGCCAGCAGGACTTGGCCATAGTCCGCCCGACCTTTCACCAACACCCCTCGGCAGTACCAAAGTCCATCAGTACCCGAAGCTTGACATGTTCTTCATTCCTTATTCCACATCCGTTCGTACTCTGGAGGCAGAGAGGCTAGGGGTTACGGATTCACAATTGGAATCAGAATAGGGGTGGAAAGACGGGAAGCGCCGGGGGGTCTTAGGACTGTTCATGGTATAGGGTGGTATGAGTGGTTCGAGGTCGCAGGGACTTGGCTTGGTAAAGGATCGGAATTGGGATCAGAATCGGAGCAGACGGAAGTCGGAATGCCGGGGGTCTTGGGACTGTTCACGGTATAGGGTGGTATGAGTGGTTTGAGGTTGCAGGGACTTGGCTTCAACTTATGTGTTGCACCCTCCTCGATCATCTGTCCCTAATTTTGGAAAATCAGAAAGTTTACCGGAACTGAATTGGAAACTATGATGCAGAATTAAGTCAATATTCGTACTGGTGAATAGTCCAGTCAACTGGTGACTTATATACATGTATCTAGTCTTGTAATATCTTTTGCTGAGTAAAGACAAGGGGGGGAAGAGAATACAAGGGGCAACACAGAACAAAAAACAAGAGGGTAAGGTATGCGATGATCCTGCACATCGTTTATCAAAGGAGTGGAACCTTGGCTTTGGAATCTTCGGAGGTTCGGAAACACAGAACCTCAGATTGATGCAGCAGAATATCAGAAAGCGGTTATTCAGACTTTGAGCAGTCAGAAAGGTCCCGGAAACAGTACAGGTGGTTGTGGGGTTTATTGTGGGTTTATTGGTGGCATGGGCCATAACATTAGGACCCTTTACCTCCCTCCTTCTGTTAAAATCCTCTACTTGGGCCGATATTCTCAGTATTCTCCCAGGTTCCTCTTCCATTCCAAATTGGTGGCAAGCATGAAGAGTAGGGCGCAACTCATGAGTATGTTAAAGCCAAAGCCACTACTAATGGCCTGCAGGACTTGGTCACTCTCCATCCAATTCCTGGGCATTACTAAAGCTTGACAAGAATCCTGACTCAAATAATAGTAATATTTCATGACTTGGCCAGTCACAGGATAACTAATCATGAGAGACCTATATTCTATTTTTAACAAATGAGTATGACTTGGAAACTTCTACAAGCTTCTAGCCCTTTCTAACACATTTCTTAAACTTTCTTTCATAGCTAGAAACCTTTCTTTTTAGTCACTTCTGTAATTAGTTTAAAATCAGTATAAATAAAGCCTCCTTTTATTGTAATGAACCACCCCCCACCCTCCAGGCAGAAGCAGCCAGCCAGCCCAGCAGAGCCCAGCCACAGCCTAGCCAAAGCCCCAGCAGAGCCCAGCTGAGGCCCAGCCAAATCCCCAGTAGAGCCCAGCCAAGGCCCAGCCAAAACCCCAGCCGAGACCTCAGCCAAGCCAGCCAAAACCCCAGCTGAGACCCCAGCCAAGCCATCTGAGACCCAAGGCCCAGCCAAAACCCTAGCTGAGAGCCCAGCCAAGCCAGCTGAGACCCGAGGCTCAGCTAAGACCCCACCAGAGCCCAGCTAAAACTACAATTTTCCAATCCTGTGTTCAACACATCTCTATGTATTAATATCTATGAATTGTCCTTGAGCAACACTTCTCTATATATAATATTACTATCTTCCTTCCCTCCAGTAATAAAACATATACTCTTCCCCAATTTGTACCCCTTGATACCCCCACATAAAACTGTCCATGTGAAAACACAGGGTACAGTATAGTAGACTTCCTTGATACAGGATACCTCCTTGATACAAATTGATTTTCCAAGGTCTATTCTCATTTGCACAAAGAATCTACTATATATAAGCAACATCTAAGCCAAACCATATAAGGGAGGGAGAAGAATTGCATTCAGGAGGAATTTATTTTTATCTAAAATTTACTCAATTTTGATAACATACAATCTTAATTCAGTGATTGCTCAATTTTTCTGAGAGAGTTTTGTCATAGAGTGTTCACATTAGGGAAGCTATGCATCTCCTATTGCTAATTACAAAAACTCCAAGTGGGATTTGACCTAAATTTACCTTAATCTGACCACAAAGATATTGGGGCTACCAAAGCATGACATGCAACATGCTCATAATACAAAGAAATGGATGACTAATCACAATGGGCCACAAATTCCATGCATGGAGAATTAGGTGTCACGCTTGCATCAAGGACCTATACCTGTGACATTTTGACCTGTTCCACAAAATAATTTACTCTGCCAAAAGCTTTTTTGTCCCCATAATATAGAGTAAAAATGTTCTCAAGACACTTCTTAGCAGTAATATATATATATGATAAATTTAATCTACAAAACTTTGAGCTAAAATTGAGTTTGACTGAAATCTGTATCAAGGAAGTCTACTATACTGTACTGTAAGTCTATTCTTACTGTTCCCAGAGATTGACCTTGTGACTTGTTTATTGTCATGGAAAATGCAAGCCTCACAGGAAATTGTTGCCTGTGTAATTCAAATGGTAATTGCTCTTCACTTTGGAAACATGAGTTTTGCTGGAAAGCCACTGAACCTAGAGGATGGCTCAGGAGACATGCATTTGGCATGGTTGAGGGGTTGGGGATTCAACACACTCAGATATGTTGTCACTTGGGAATCACTGGAGCACGAAGGACTGGGAGTCACATCCTAGTATGCTCCTTCATGTTCATTCTATTAATTGCTTTGTGTCATAGTGGGAAGTACAACTATGAGTTTATGGATTACACTGTCTGTGTGCTACGAAAGTGCAAAGAGTATGGCTTCAGAGTATTTATGGATCCACATCAGGACATCTTGAGTCTCACACAAATCTTTGTGACATGGTTTTAAAATCTTTAAGTGGTCCCGGTTCTCAGGGGGGTCAGGTGCCCTATACTGGACACTCATCGCATGTGGTATCAACCCGCGCAATATGACCGCAACACAGGCTTCAATTGTCCACTGTGAATACCCCCTTGCACAATCCCCTGAGCCTGCAACACTGCCTGCTATGCTCTGGTCAACCAACTACGGACGCCTTACCACTCAAACCATATTTAAGCTATTCTTCACTGGTCAAGATTTCACCCCCAAGTGCATTATTGATGATGTTAACATCCAAGATTACCTCGAACACTACTTTTTTACTGCCATCGGACACCTTGCAGACTGTATATATGATGCAGGGGATCTTTTAGATTTGTGCATGATAGGCTGGGACAGCATCAATGAACCCTTGAGGGGTTCTGCGGCAACCCCGACCTCGCTAATGCAGAAACAACACATAACACCAGCCTCAAAAAGGGCTCACACCCCACCGTCATACAGTCACTACGTCTCGGCATGGGACAGAAACAGACTGTAGAAAATTGGAAATTTACTATGTTTGGTCCACGGAGATGTAACAAACTGACCCCAGGGGATGACAAATATGGCTCGATCCAACCACAGAGAAGGACGGTGTCAATTCTTGCTGTGGTGAGCATCAGATCTATCAATACTATGCACCAGACCACATTGAGGATCGAGGATGCACTCATGGAATGAAGCGTGAAAGATGGTGACATATCCATTATTGATGGGTGGAATGATGCCAGCAATGGTCAACTGTGGCAAGTAATTCTCGTCTCATAATTTTTTCCTCGTCAATGGGGAAATTATCAATGCTTTGGCCATAATCAAATTATAGAAACTGTCCAGGGAAGGGTGATGCAGCATCGAGCATATCAATTCAGTGAGATTCGTCTTGGGATTTATGTTCATTTCACCAGGTATCGCAATGCATATAGATATAGATACGATTGTATATATGTGTGAATATTATGTCGCGTCTTTTGGCTGCATTGACACCGTATAGACCTTGCTCAGACTCATAAAAAATTGCCAACGAAACAATGTGTTATAGAAAAGGGGCAGGGCTAGACGATAGTCAGAACGAGCTAATATATTGATAGAGTAAGACACAAGTACCTAGACGATAGCCAGAACGAGCTGAGCTATCGTCATACAGTTGTCGACTACTTATACTGCTACGAGTGCTGCGGTGGACTGTCGCACATGTCTAACAAAAGTACATTAAGAACAATGCATGAGTTAAACAAAGGAATGGATATCATAAGGGGCATCCTAATCCGGTTCGGCAATTTGCTCAAGCGTCACCGCTTTTCCTACATGTGTCGTCCCATCTGAGCTTTGACCAAGTCTCGTGGCTTTGCAACGGGCAAGCAAGCATATGTTCACTTATCGTTCTATCCAGTTTCGTCGTGTTTGGTGGTGCAGGTGGGCAGAATGCTTGCGAGTTTGCCCACCGGTTAGGAATCAAGAATTATTCATTCACCGACATAGCTCTACGTTTCTCAGTATATGGTCTAGCATTATCTAGCATAATTGACAGATGCATCTAATTGTATTGGAAAAACCCTTCAAAACATAATCATCCCGTGCAAAAATACAATACATCAACTAAACCAGAGCTGCATTTCCCTACTAAATGTGCTCACCAAGCATGTAGCCGGGTGAATGCGCCAGCCAATCTACGATCATTGCTGACCGTGAACCTTTTCAAAAAAAAACGTCGGTGGCGCGATGTGGCGGTTGGTGATAATGAAGCAAAAGCTCGCTGAACACTGAAGGGGGGACCGAGAGTGTCAAAGATCCATAGAGCGGTCAGGTGCAGAAACTGTACATTGCTTCTGCAACAGCAAAGACAATATAAAACCTGTCCATATCCCGATTTATTCCGTGCCGGGGACGATTGCGATCGTATGCTTGCCATCCTTCACAGCATGTGCTACGGGTTTTCACAAATAGTCCTCGTTGTTCCATTCTCTACAGCAATGGAGAATGCACCTGATCCGCGACGTGGATGACAACCTCATACGCTTTGCGATACCTGAATCGCTGTCGAAACTGCCTATTCCTCAAAAGCGTGTGTCGACTATCGTCCCACATCAAATGCTTCTTCTCTTTCAATATGCACGAGTGATATGGTTTTTTCTTATTAATAACTCACCTCTGGACTATACATTTGTTTTTTCAAGCTGTTTAGTGTATACGTATCACGCGCATGCGTTAGGGTACTTGCAGTGGTTGTTCATATTGATATATTTATTCATTGCTGTTGCTGCTGGCAATATATGCCCTGCGGCCAACGACAGACAAAGGAATGTCGACACAAGCCAAAAATAAAAAGGAAAGACAAATAAGGCAATAATAATCGGAGAATTGTCCATTATCTATGCACCCCCGAAACTGAAAAAAATAAAAATAAAAAATAAAAAAATAAATAAGATCTTGAGTATCAGCGGGTAGCACCAGGGGAAGGGATTATGATGCTCGTGAGAGCCACCAAGAAGCCAATAATTCAATATAACCTGTGAATGTTCTGAAACATATGGTTTAGATTGTCGACCAACAGGGTATCACGAAATCCATATCAAGACGCCACAAATCAATACTTGTCTTCTCTCAAACTCCGCGAATTCCCTGGTCAGAAGGGGAAGATTTAACCGTGGAAAGAGGTCCCATCCTTGTCCTAGCATATTGCGCGGTGGCGAAGTTGGGACTTGGAGGAGGGCGCGGAGGCAGGATAGAGGGCCACAGTGCGCTGATGGAAGCAGATTATATAATTATAATTTCTATATCAAGTGTGTGCTGCCACTGAGCGCCAACGTGGCACGGGGTCGGACTATTATGGTAAGAGACAGCATCCAGTTTGGAATGTACCTGGGATGTGATCCACAATCCAAGTTCTTTCGAGCCTTGCTGGCAGCGCGAGTGCAGCATCAGATTCCCGGGCTTGTTGGGGAAGCAACTAAAGGAAGCAAGTGGTAAGCGGACGGCATGCAAGCCAAGCCAAACGTTGTGCTAGTATTTGCATACCTTCCTGTCAGCACAAAGAAAGTTGATGTTTGCCCATGAGGCTGATTATTACATAATACGCGCACCAAATCTGCCGAGAACCTAGTTTTTTGAAGCCCCGCAGTTCTGTTTATAACCCGTCCAACTGCACCATCAGCCCCATAGTGAACCCTCACTTGCACTCTCAGACTTACCGTCCAAGCGTGCCACACCGTCTTCTGCTTTAAACTCTTCAACACACTCAATCTCGAATCCCATGGATTTCTCACGTTTTTTGTCACGTCGCAGGACTGCCACCTCGGTGGTGGCAGGACATCGCGACCCCCGTCGGAACCAAGTCGTTTCCACGGCGGACGGTGTGGGCGAAGAAACAGTAAGTACACTCTTTATCTTGATCCGCTTGCCCAGACAAGTTAATCGCCAACCGTGTCAGGACGCCTCCGACCTCGAGGGCGCAGAGGAGGCGACCCAGCCCCAACAGGTTGTGCTGCGCGAGGTTTCCTTGCGCGCACAAATCAAGTCCCTCAAAGGTGTCATGCGTATCGCGCGTCGCCTTTGCTCTGGTCCTCAAAGATCAGTGCAGGCGGCCGTTGTGCCACGACCGCCTTCTGAGGCACAGGCTGGCTCGAGCAACAAAACGGGGAAGGCCTTCCCGCCTCGGTCCCCATCTCCCACCGTCCCCGAGGTCACTATCCCCCGCGTCGACCTCCCG
Organism: Gomphus sp. MG54; assembly: GCA_003314385.1. NCBI lineage: Eukaryota > Fungi > Basidiomycota > Agaricomycetes > Gomphales > Gomphaceae > Gomphus > Gomphus sp. MG54. The sequence continues at coordinate 3,271 of QLPG01051279.1, read as the reverse complement.
CCCGCCATCGCACCCTCCCTCCCGCGGTTCCCCCCGGCCTCCACACACCCCTCCCTGCTCTACCGTGTCCCACCTCAGCCCTCCCTTCAAAGCCCCATATCCGAGTCCGAGTCGGAAATCACGGAGGTACCCCACACGTCAATCCTACCCTCCCCAGACGCCTCATCCGCCTCCGCCTCCATTGCCGACGACTCGCAGACCCGGTCTGAGTCCCTCCTATCATCCACCCGTTCGCCGTCTCGGTCTACCCCATCTCAGTCCGACACGACCGACCATGCGAATGTGGGCGACTCCCCTCGGCCACCACTGTCGCCACCTCGTGTACCTCGACTCGTTCACATGTCCCCTCCCCTCACTCGGCTTCCGTCACCGCCTCATGTGTCTGCGCGTCCCTCGATCGCGCAACCTGTCCCCAGACACGTCATCGCCTTCGTGGATCACCAATATTCACATGCGAGCAGACAGCGACGGTCACCTGCACGTTCCGCCGTACAGACCGAGCATCGGGATCGAGGGCACCGTGGTGGGCAGCCGGATGAGGTCGTCGGTGGCGTTAGGTCCTCTGGGTACGGTAGGGAGGAGGAATACGGGAGGCAGGGTAATTGCGGGATTACCAACGGGAATACTGCCGGGGACGACTGTTACTTGAACTCGCCACCGTTCAATGTAAGTGCATTCTGGCCGTCGCGTATTCCGGCCCAGTCCCATCCGGGCCAAGATGGGCATGAGCAACGTGGTGGCCAGGTAAGCAGTATTAGCTTGCTTATATTAACTCAAGTTTTGTGCTGACAATCCTCTTCCTGTTTGTGATTCAGATGTATACACTCGATGAACACTGGCCCATGCATCCGCCGTTGCTTAGCGCGAACGGTGAGCGAGGCAGGGAACAGGTGAGCACCTATTATTGCTTTACAAACCATCGACTTTCCGCTTACACTTTTTTGTGATTAGGATCAGGGGTACACTCAACGCTTCGGCTCGTCTTCGCCTGAGCGCCCATATGTGCGCTCTCAGCACATCGTCCATGGTCCTCGGGCCTCAGGTTCAAGGCAGCTGGCTCTGGAGCAGGGAGGAAACCACCTTCGCGGTTATCCTCCGCTCCCGGAGTTGCCCTTTCCAGCGCCTTCGTTTCCATTCCCAGACGGCACCCCCTCAGTTCCATGGGTATCCGAGCGGGTTGGGAGCTACATGCAATGGCTCCCTCCGCTCTTGGACCTTCCCATGCCCCAGCCTTCGTTCCCATCCGCGCATCAGCACCCTCAGCACTCTGTGGATGGTGCCAGAGGCTCCCGCTCAAGCTCACGGGTATCCGCACAGGGTCACAACCACTCCCATCAGGTGATTACAATTACCAATAATCATCGTAATATTCTATAGCTTACACACGAGCCCTTCCGTTAGCAGACGCAGACCTGGTACGGCGACAACAGCAACGGCGCGAACACCTCCGCGATAGCCTCATGGACCAACGGCTATTTAGCGGACGATTCCGATTCGCAGTCGTGGTTCTCGCGCTCGCCTTGGACCGAGCTTCTGTCTTCTGTATCCCCCATCTCCCACTTCCCAGATTCCCGTCCACCTTCGCCTGAGTCCCGCGAAAATACGGACGGCCCCTCTGACCTTCGTAGCCCCTCCCCCTTCCATTACACCTCCGCTCTTCACGACATATCGGACCTTCGCTATCTTCAAGGCCCCTTTGTCCCTCAAGGCCCCTCCTCCCCCCTCCCCCCATTCCTCCCCTCGATCCCGATCCCACAGTCCCCTCCATCTCACAGACCACATGGGCTCCAGTCATTCGACCTCGTGAATTCTCCAGACCACATCCATCGATTCCCATCTCCGATCATAGAGACACTCGCTGAGTCTCCTGACACTGGCGCGATTTCTAGTCCGGATAATGCCTCGGGTCATGGATTTACCACTGGAGATGATGTCGAGATCGATGTCGAGATGGGAAGTGATCTAGATATCGGAAGTGATGTCGACATCAAAGTCGAAGAGGAGGAAGAGGTAAAGCCTATTGCGATGGACTTCAGTCCTGAGCAGCTTGGGCGGGCTATAGCGGTTGAGGGCCAGGATCCCAGGACAAGTCAAGTCGGCACGGACAATGGCACCTCGGAAGAAGAAGATCAGTTGATCGACACCTCGGAAGAAGAAGATCAGCTGATCGACACCTCTGAAGAAGAAGATCAGCTGATCGACACCTCTGAAGAAGAAGGTCCGTTGATCGAAACTTCCGTCAGCATGGATTGGGAGTACGAGGATCAGAGGGAATTGGTGTCTAGCGGCACCGTAGCCTCCACGACTGCCATCGGTCAAGCAGCATCCACCGCCCCAACATCAGCCAGAGCACCCTGTCCTTCCACCGCGACCCCCGCGCCGATGAAGACACAGTTACATGGCAGACCGTCCAAGGCCATCCTGGTTGATCACAGTGATGGTGAGCTCATGGATCCTGATGACAAAGCCGAACCTGCTCGTGAAGTCGAGAAGAGTGCTCTTGGGAAGCGCGTTCGCGATGATGAGGTCGACAAGAGGGATGTCGCCTCTCAACGACCCTGCAAAATCGCCAAGACTGGGACAGGGAAAGCCAAAGCGAAGGCACGAGTCTCCAAGACTAAACGTGCTACCCGTCGTCGCGCCGCCAAATCCAGATCTGGCCGTCCCCAAAGCAGCACCCCAGGATGCGATCCTCGCATGGCCACTGGATCCTCGCATGGGACTTCACCTTCTGTCCCATCCGCGTCATCTTGCGCTGTTGATTCGCAGTCTGCCTCTGCAACCTTGTCCACTTGCACCCCCGCTTCAACGTCTGCCGTTGCTTCCACCTCCGCTGTCGCCCCACCACCACCATCACCCAACAAGCCCAAAGGTGGGGAGCGTACCCGGAGGGGCTGGAAGGGGTATATTGCGGTGGAAGAGGGCGAGGAGCTCACTCCTGCGAAGGAGTTCAATGTACACCTCTTCCATGAGCGCAGGACTCGAAGCGGGAGGCAGTTCAATGGTTGACAGGTGCTCCTCCACCGTGAGCTGGGGACTCAAACTGGGATGCAATTGGGAAGCGGTTCAATGGCTGATAGGTGCTCCTCTGTGAGCTGGGCACTCGAAGTGGGATGCAATTGGGAAGCGGTTCAATGGCTGGTATGTGCCCTCCATGAGCTGGGGACTTGAAGTGGGAAGAAATGGAAAGTGGCTTGAAGGCTGGTACGTGCTCCTCTGAGCTGGTGACTCGAGTTGGGAAACATGTGCAAATATGGGTTGAAAGGTGAGT
>QLPG01051275.1:0-10836 GCA_003314385.1 Gomphus sp. MG54 | reverse complement strand
GAATCATCCAAGCTATAGAAGCAACACACCTAGTTTCAGCAAAACAGTGGAATCATGGAGAAATATACACACGAATTTGAGGATAAAGATAGGGCGTATATATCCCATTCCAGTTCTCCAGCCTGTACAGTAGTCGGCTCAGTATCATAATAATAATAAACTGGAGTATAGAAGAAGTGCCACTTTACCACAGTATATATGGTCGAAGCTTGATGAATGGGCTGGAAGAAAAACCATTTATAATGGAAGAAACAAAGAACTCACGCTTTCCAGTTCCAGGGGGCCGATAAAGTCGATAACCTCGACGATGAGGAATCCCTGCCTCGATATACCTTGATAATCTACTCATCTATCTGTGGCATCGCTAACCAACTTGATCTACTTACCACTGTTCTACACTCAGGAGCTCCCGTGCATCATTTAGAAGAGAATCGATGACGTTGTGATCTAACAAGAGCGAATCTAACGGTCGCCGACGCATCATCTTGGGACTATCCCATTAGACTCTAGGTAGAAACCCAAGCGATCCGTTCTGATTATACATGAATAAAAAATAAATAAAAACACGTGATGTGATATAATTGACTTACTGCTCCTTTAGTAGTGTTAACGTAACTTCAGATTTGCTACAAGAGAGACTGTATGCGTCAAATCCGGAGACGAATAGAACAGGGTTGATAAAAAACTGCTCACGTATGGTCTGCACAAATGCGTATAAAACATATTTATCTAGCCTAAATATTCTAAAAAAAAACACAAGATATCTCAATGGACTGGACTCGATGCGCGGCGATGAAATGATGATGCCCCCTCGGAAGGGGACGCCCATATATCCTTACTTCAACGAAATTGCAGCGGAATGTGTCTGTTCCGAACGAATCCCAGTGATAATTTGAATATACGCTTGGTTGAAGATTCGGTTGATCGAGAAAATGGATGGGGCTCGAAAGTTGTTATTTTTTGTTATCCTATCTACTGAGATTTTATACATAAATTGGTCGTATTACGATAATAGAACGTTTTCCTAATATGGCAATGGCATTATCAATCCGAATGCAGGGTCGGCGCCCTATCTTTTGATCGTTCCTCCACGTCATCGGCCGCGCAATCCATTGAATTGTGCTATACACCTAAATCTTCATCATTGATGGTGAGTGCTTATACCTAGATCCTGTCTCAATCGGAAATCCTTCATATTTCGTCATTCTCTCCCTTCAGATACCGCGTATATACGTCCCGGTGCGATCGTGTGTCATATTCCATCGTGTAAGTCCGTTGTTCCTTCCACCCCTCGTCACAACACACCCCTTCAAACACATTCGTCCAATACACGAGTGTATTGGCAAGTGTGTTTGCCGATAAATGAAACAATGTGTCAACTCTCTGTATGAATAGAAGCTGATATGGGGGATGTGTGGTAGTGGTGCATATATGCACCCCTTGAAGGTGTGTGGGGTTTGTTGGATCTGGGAATGACGTTTTTCCTTCTCTGAAGACCTCCTTGACGTGTTCTTTCCAGTATCTGCTGCTGTGCACTGCGCCTGTCTGCAAAAACCAAGACTTCACTTCCATCTACGTCCGGCGGCTTGAAAACCTCTCGGAGTCTGCGCGTTCCATATCTGAGGGTTGTAATAGAGTGCCGAGTATTATAGGAAAGTGATGGTGCTGTTTTCAATGCGTGAGTTGGATGGGAATGTACCGTAAATAAGTTTTCGGCGACTGTATGCGGTCGCGCTGGTCATTTGTCTTGCACGTTCGTGTGCGGACTTCGTTCCCCATGTGTGTAGATATTATGCCATGCGTTTTCACGTGTTTGTAGGTAACTTGATAGAGAGAATATCCTGTAAAATACTATCGGCGTCGCGTTCCCATATGCCCGTGACTGCGTCACGTGATGCGTCACGTGACGCATCATCTGATGTTCCGTGTCATCCGCTGTCGTCTCGTTTGACGGCGGTGATACTTCTGGTCTAGAGCTATAGCTGAGCTGGTCGTGCGGTGGGTTCAATGCGTCGGTATCTCTGGTTTTTATGTGGGTGCACGCCGCGTCCGGATCTGGCCGCCTCGACGTCACTTCGGTCCTCGCGATCTCTGTGGACGGTGCGGCAGTCTGGCTCGATGGCTCTGCCTCGACAACGCTCTCGACTATGAGCGGTGGCTTCGCGTTCGTTGTCCATGTCTGGGCGGCGATCAGCGTCTTGTTTTCATCATGGCCCATTGGCGGCGGTACGGCGGCGTTCCTCTCGATAGCGGTAAGTGCTGCGGTTCGTTTGGAGTTTGGAGTTCTGACTGATTCGTTCGCTCGCTCGTTCTCTGCAGTGCGCAATGTGTCGCGGTCCTTTTGCGCCGGATTCGGGCTCGTCCGCCCCGATATTTTGCTAGGTTCTGCGGTGCGTGACATTTTGTGCTTCAGTCGTGTCAATATATTGATTGGGGATCCTTTGTGCGCGGCCAACATCGTCTGCGTTGCCTTGATGGGTACGTTTCGATTCGTGGGCGTGGTTACGGCCGTTACAACTGGCGTCGTGGTCGATCTTGCAAGTGTGAATGCATCGGTGGCCTCGTAAGCGTCCGTTTCTTTGTTCTCCTTCGATTCCTCGCTGATTTTCTTGCCCGTTTTCTCCGCTTCTACGAATTCTTCGACATCTCCCGTTTGCGCCGATTTAGTCTGTGTGCTCATGTGCCTTATCGTTTCGCTAGGTTCCGTGGGCTGTGCAAGTTCGATTGTTGACGGGTAAGCGGTTTCCCTTGTCTCCCTTAAACCTTCGCTGGCTCTCTTCTCCACACTTTCTGCCAACTTTTCCTCAATGTGCGGCCCTTCGCCTCCTGTCCATTCATGTACCTCCCGCGTCAATGTGTCGATCCGCGGCTTCTCGTATTCGTCATGCGCTGCACTGATGTGTGCGTTCGTCTGATCTGCTCCCGGTTTTTCTATTGCGGTACGCGGCCCCTCGTGTCTCGTTTGGGCTGATGCGGCGACTGGCAACGCCTTGTCTTCGATGTGCTCCGCGTCGCCTATCCTTTGCATTGGTGCTACGGTCGGTGTTCCGACGCGCGCGGTGGTGTCCTCGATCGACTGCCTCATGGGATCGCCGTCTGCCGCTCGTGATCTATCGCAGTGTATCGGTGGCTTCCTCAACGGGCAAGTTTTCTGTTCTGTCTCATCCACCCCTTTACTGACGTTCCTCTCCATCATCTCCATGAAATCATCCTCAATCTCCTCATGCTTCTCATCCCTGTTTCTGCTCTCCCTTTCCCCTCTCTCTTGTTCTACTGTCTTCTCTCTCGCTGTTTGTGTCCTCTCCATCTTTGGTGGCATTCCTTGCATTGTTTCTGCAACTGTAACCGTTGTTGCGGTTTTTGCTGGTGGTGGTAATTGCATCTCGGCTGGATCGGTCTTTGGTGTCGTGCTGTTGTCCTTCGTCTCTGTATCTGTGGTTTCCATCACCAGTGGGTACGTGTCTTGCCTTTCCTCATTCCACTCGCTACTAATTCTTTTCTCCATTTCCTCCAACGAATATCCCTCGACTTCTTCCTCTTCCTCTTTCTCATGTTGCTCCATTCTGGCTTCCAACTTCTCTGATTCTTGGTGCGCAATGTCGTCTGTCTTCAAAACCGGCTCGTTGCCTTCGTATCTGGACCCTGGTAGGGTGCCGTCGCCAATTGCGTGGTAAGTCCCTCCTCTGTTAACCGGTGTCGTTCGTATGCTGATTCTCTGGTTTGTTTCTTTTCCTCTGATTGCTTTCTCCCTGTTTTCTGCCTGCTCTGCTGTCATCTTCTGCTGCTCCGCTTGTATCTGCTCTTTCTCCTGCTCTTCCTGCTTCTCTGGCCGTTTACGTTCATGCTCTGTCCTGTCCTCCTCTGCTCTCTCTTTCTTTTCCCTGTTGCGTACGTTCTTTGGCTTGTCTACCATTGGACTCGTGTATACGGCGGCATAATACGTCTGTGGCTGTGTGATGGCGGCATTCGATTGGTATACTTCTCTTGGTGGTGCGACTACTGCAGTAAACGAGTACATGGTTCCTTGCTTTGAGTTGTATGCGATCGTTGATCCGTTCTTTGATAGTGCAACATGGTCTCGTGCAAATGTGAGTTCCGCGTTTCTTTCTGTTAGCCGTTCGACTGATAACATGTTTGTAGCTCGCTCTGGAGTGTAGACAACATTGGTGAGTGTTACGTTCACGTCTGGTATTCCACTGTACTGATCTGACAATAGGGTGACTCTGACGGTTCCAAGATATGTGTTGTGGTCAAGGTATGTGAATAGATTGTAGTTGCCGCATGTGTGATTCGGTGCTGACAGATCTAGTAGCCATGTGTGCGGTTCGACTTCGATTCCAGGATATTGGTAAGTGCTTTCCATTGGTAGTCGGACTCGGATCGGTAGATAGATAGATGTATTCGCCTTGTATGGTGTGAGGTCGGTAGGAATAAATGAGTCCTCGGGTGTTTTTGGATCTTGTGTGATAAAACCTATGGGGTGTGAGGTTGAATTGGGAATATGAGGTTGGTTATCTGTGGAGCCCTGTAATGATATATCCTTGGTCTGCAACCAAGCAATGTAATCTGTAACGCTAGCTTGGGCTAAAGCCCTTTGAGGCAGATGAGACTTTTAATCTGATAATTTGAATATACGCTTGGTTGAAGATTCGGTTGATCGAGAAAATGGATGGGGCTCAAAAGTTGTTATTTTTTGTTATCCTATCTACTGAGATTTTATACATAAATTGGTCGTATTACGATAATAGAACGTTTTCCTAATATGGCAATGGCATTATCAATCCGAATGCAGGGTCGGCGCCCTATCTTTTGATCGTTCCTCCACGTCATCGGCCACGCAATCCATTGAATTGTGCTATACACCTAAATCTTCATCATTGATGGTGAGTGCTTATACCTAGATCCTGTCTCAATCGGAAATCCTTCATATTTTGTCATTCTCTCCCTTCAGATACCGCGTATATACGTCCCGGTGCGATCGTGTGTCATATTCCATCGTGTAAGTCCGTTGTTCCTTCCACCCCTCGTCACAACACCCAGAAGAAATCCTGAGCCTGCCAGGGTGTCGTTATTGGAAATGACGACGTCGCAGTGTGATAAACCGTGTCACCCCGCATATCATACTTATTATTTGCCGCAAATAGGTTTGCGCAGTCGCACAGGAATCCCTTGTTGTTCTCCTCTTTTAGACAGTCCATTGTTCTGAAGTGTTGAGACTAGAGGCTGAGCGGGAGTAAGCGGAGAACGCAGGGTCGTGTCCAACGAATGGACTGGTAGTTAGGTAGCCACGGTCATGCTCGACCGTGGCAGTATATAGTCTGTATAGTTGTTAGTTGTACCTCAGTGAATTGTCTATTCACTGAGTTACGTACCATTATCGTACACCGAGACGTGCGGCAGCTTATAGTACGTCTATAGCTCCTTCGTATCTAGGTGCAGTTGTAATACACGCTCAGTGAATAGACAATTCACTGAGCTCCTTCGTCTCTAGCTACTGTGCCTAATAACAACATCAAGTACTATGTAGTAGCTCCATCGATTCCCATCTTCCTCAGTTGTTTGACATTCAAACACTGGGGTAATATATTTAACTAGCTATTTTGTATTAGTTTTTGCTTACCTATACATTCCTGTAGATTGTCCGTATAGGTATTTTATATATATTAGCTGTTTGACGTTCAAACACTGAGATTGTCCGTATAGTCTTTTAATTCTTACAGTCATGACTCGGAGTCAGACTTGTCCTGGATTCTACCGACTTCAAACTAATATCCTCTCCAACGAAAGAACTGCATGAGTCCGTATTCCGGAATGAAATCTACAGGATCGTCCTTGACGCTAGTTGGGAGTTTCATCTTCCGTTTAGTGTTCTTTGATTTCACGAGCACTGTGCGTAGGGTTCTCCATACATTCTCTTCGCTCTGGGGAGGGCAAGGCCTAATCAACACACAAAAGAAAATTGAAAAGAAAAATGATTGGAAATCCCTCACCACATACCTGACCAGCCATAGTTGTGTAACGTCTCCTGCTTCAAATTCCACACAAATGGACCAGTGTAATTAACACAATGATTGTGGCGAATTCGTGTGTACATATGACGTTGTTATCAAAGCGAGCAACTCACGAATTCTGAACCTATCAATGACCCATAAAGATATCCTGCATCCAGTTTCGATTATAGAGCCGAGTAAAAGCATTTTGAAACCATCCCAGAGCATAGAATTGGCAAACACAGAGAAAAGGCCCATTGGAATACCCATGAGAGCAGATATGTTAGACATTGCCACCCTCATTCGTAGGAAAGAAAAGATCACTCGTGTAGAAGAGTAGCATTGGTCGCTTATATTTCATCCCAAATCAAAGGACTGCCATCTCTTGGGCCCAATCCGCATGGCAGTTACTGGTCAGTTCCCACCGAAAGCGGAGACATGTTTCTAATAGGCGAGCGGCCACATTTGGTTGTCACTAAGTTCACGAAAATTAACTAGGCTCAATACCTAACTACATATCCAATTTGGGAATTATTCGCTATGTTCATGTTCACTTGGTTTCTGAGATTGCTGGAACGTCGGCTGATCTCTACCCGGCGCGCCACATTATATTATAGACTTGTGGATGATAGAATCTGGTCTAGTCCAAATTTATTATTTTTTGTCTTTATTTAGTGTAGGAATTTGTTGGGGAGATCTATAAGTTTTCAGCGGGGCTCAAACAGCTTTGACAGATGCTATATGACAGGATTAAGAGTCAGAGGTGTGGAATGAAATGAAGAGAATTCTGCAATTTAAGCAGAAAGTGAAGGAAAATAAAGACTTTTCAATTTCTGGGGCAATGGAAGATAGAAAAACTGATTAAATTTTGTTTTTAAAATGAATACACTATATATGATACACATAGGAGGCAAGGAAACTCAGAGAAACAATGCTACATGAGAAAATGAGACATACATGACACCATGGAGGAATTAATTTTATACAGAGGATTGGGAGGAAAATACATTGAAACATAATATAAAACGTACATATCAACTATGTGCCGCAAAAGAGAACATTTCTGTTAGGGAGAATATGTTGCCACGTTCGAGCCGGCCTACAACCGTACGCTGGTGAACGGGCGCTTCTATTCGTCCTAATCGGGATAAGAGTGGATGTCGCGTTTTAAGGTGGTCGGGGTACATAGGTATTTGAATGGGAGGTGGATGGTGTCTTGGAGAATAGAAGTCAGTAGGGGAAGTAGCAATGGATGGAAAATGTTTTTGACATAAGCGCCGGCAGCGATCCACCTTCGACAACTTGTAACTAATTTCCACGCATTCGCGAGTGTTCATCGGCATTATGTATAGATAGATAAAGTGTTACAGTGTCTAATAGCCAGTACTAGATAGTGTAACACTCCATCTTCGTTTGTAGGCCGGTTGGAACGCGTGACTGCACGTGATGTCCCGCGAGACCATCGATGCATGGACAGAGAGAAATCGTAATAGAAGTCGAATTAATCATTGTAAAAATGTGGAAAAATACCAAAAAGGTCGTGGCGATGTATATTGAATATCCTATACAAACAGATAGCCGTATAGGCTCAACACCGTTAAGATGGGCACGAAATAGTGATATTGTATGCATATTGCGCATATATGCATACTCGGTAACACGGATCCATCAGAAAAAATCGCAGAAAAATCATGATAATGTACCATGACTGTATCCTGAACATGTTCACTCATAAATCTGTCATAAAGGTTGTAGGTTTCGTAAAAATCATTAAAAATGTATATTTTCTGCTCAATGGTTCACAACACTAGATACCCTTCACCCTGGATACCCTTCACCTTTCTTTCAGGATCCCTTGCTATATATTTCAGCGGGGACTGATTGTCTGGTGTTGCTGCTCTCGTATGCTTTCAATATTTTCTCTTTCCGGGCCTGCTCCCGTGCAGCCCTTTCCTGCTTGGCTCCCCGTTCCTTCTCCACCCACGTACTGATCCCGCACACACCTCCATCAGGATCTCTTTTCCATTCCAAAACAAATCCTTGTAACTCAGCCATGCCGAATTCAGTCTCTGGAATCGCATGAGCAACCTTGTTGGCCACCTTGTACATATCCCCTCGGGAGTCTTCTTGGTCTACTCCAAGCTCTTCTTTTGAGTAACCAAGAGAATAATTTGAAGACTTGATTGCAGAGGCACTTGCAGTCTTGATTGTCAAGAAGAACCTTGAAAACAATGCCTTGGCTAGTTCTTGGTTTGCAAGTTTGTATTCGATTTTGCTATCAATGCGACCTGGTCTTATCAGTGCGGGGTCCAAGCGGTCGATGTGATTGGTCTTCAAAATGGGGACTCGTCAGAATAGAGACTCATCAGTATAGAATCTGTAAAAATAAACGTTGCAAAGAATAATTTTCCTTCCTCTGACAGGTGTTTTTGTAAGTCTTATAGTCCTCGCCGACACAAGACATAAAAGAGCTCCCTCACCTGAACCAATTCCATCCAGCACATTCAACAGCCCAGACATTGTGACTTGTGACCGGCGTGGGTGATCTAAATCATAGAATGACATGCGGATCTCCTCTTCCAACTCTTCTCTTGACGGGAATCCACAATCAATGTCCTCGATGAGGAGAATCCCCTTCGGAGGAAGCTGTGAAACTAACTGAGCTAACACAATGTCGCTCATGCTAGGGTACACAAACGAAAAGTGTAAGAAATGAACAATTGGTACTAGATTATCTGGGACACTCACCCTTTCGCGGAAAGACAGAGCGCATAGATGTCTAGACCCAATTCCCCAGCCTGAAAGAGGGCTCAGACTTGCTGTTTCTCACAGGAACGTGAACTCACAACAGTACATACTGTTGATTCTGTGAAACATGGTAAAGATCCTTGCATATATCAAAACACGCGACACTCACTTTTTCCAGTTCCAGGAGGTCCATATAGCAGATATCCTCTGCAATGAGGGCCTGCTCTGTATCCTTTGAATAATATTTATGCCATACCCGGGGATTTCAGTCAGCAGCTTCCCATACATACATTATGCAATTACCAGTAATGGCAAATGGTGATCAATTTATTGATTCCATCAGCATGCAATTGTAGTATCTTCGTAAGGCTTAGGGTCAGAAGCTTTGGCTGCCGTATCCAAGCATGTCATTGTTTGTTGAAGCAGGTGAGAGCTTGGTGTGAGCAGAACCACTTAAAACCCAGCACCCTTTTCAAACTATAGAAAGATTATATATCATAGTAGTCACTGACCTTAAAGCAATGGTGGCATTACCGGACTGATGCGCCAAATGCTCAGAATCTGGTTGGTAATGGCTGTCGTGTAGCTTACGGACTTCCATCCAGTAACCTTTCCAGCGAAAGAAATGGACCGTTCCAAAGTCTCGAACATAATCTACATGGCTCTTGTCAGTACTCCGAAACTTCCATTTCCGTTTTGAATTCTTCGGTTTAACATAATATGCACCGCCTTAAGCAAGGCAGTGGAAAAAAGGCGGGAGTGGTGTCCGCATGAGTAGCCTCCTATTATAGTGTGCTCCTTCGCTTTTGTGGCGCACCTATTGTCTGGCGATCGGAGTTTCAATGAGGTGACAATTAGAACTTTTATGTAATTAGCCAGCGTCTTCTTGCTGTCTTTGTTCTTCTAACATCCGCAGCATGTTATATTTTTGATCGCCTAGTAGAAAGGAATGTCGAACCGCTATGGTCAAATGGTAAGGGTGAACGGATGTTCAGCTGCCATGAAACTATACGGCCTGGTAACTCCTTGTGACAGGCTGTAACGTTGCTGATCAACATGGGTGACACATACTAGGCTATAGCACGATAAGGTTATTTCTCCTTGAGAATTAGGTTGCGCGAAACCAGAAGTCAGTATATTCAAAGATTGTAATTCCAAAAAAATTGGGACCAAGGGAGCAAGACAGCAATTTCAACTAAAGCTTGTGATGTACCACGAACGGGTAATAACACAGGATTCTTCATAGGGTCTGCATGCCGCAATTTCAGCACCGTGATGCTAATCAACCACTGCCATGGCGTCTTTGTCGAGCTTGCACACTCGTAACATGTTTATTCTGCCTGACATGGGTGGGACCGGTCTCTCGTTGAAAAAGGCGTCGAACTTGGCCTCTTCCTCCCGAGTTCTGTTACGAGGGACCCAGGTCTCGGGCTCAGGAGAAAGTGACCGTTGCGGGATAGGTAATGTAGCCACACTTTCTGGACGAGGCACATCATCGTCAAGGTGCGCCTCACCTATGTCATGCTGACTCTCGGAAGTGAGAAGATTGTCGGGCTTGCCACCATCGCTAGCTGAGTCAATTATCGACAGGAGACGATCTGATTTGGTGATTTTTTTCGCAATGGAGTGGAGATGGGGAGCAATATCCACTTCAGTCTGCGCTTTTGCCGCAGCAGCAGCAGCAGCAGACAGTGCAGACGCTGAAGGGCGTCTAGGGTGTGAACGATGTTTAAACATCTTTGAAGGATTGATCTCCAGAGGTGCAGTGAAAAAAGAAGTTGGCCGTGGGCGAGGGACCGAAGATGTGCCAGAATCGTCCGAGTCACTCAAGTCAGCGTTTCTGGGACGCTCTTGCGCCATACCGGGGCTGTCGATCATGCTATATGGTTCTAATTTTCTAGGAGACGGTCCCCTCATGTACCCAGATACTTTCCCTTTCCCTTTTGGAAGAGGGTGAATGGGCCGAGAGACAGTCGCATTTTTGAGAATTTCAGTTATCTGTGACTTTGATGCATTACTGGCAGGTTTGTGAGCAATATCTGGTGACTGCGCGCTGCTGTCGAACGAATCAGACCGCGACCGAGAGGATAAGAATAAC
>QLPG01051268.1:0-11581 GCA_003314385.1 Gomphus sp. MG54 | reverse complement strand
CGCTTCGGAAACCAAGGAATAATAAGCTAGGCCTCCGACTCCGGCACCAGTGGTTCACGTTGAACACCAACTATGCCTACAGACGTAAAACAAAACAATGCATCCAGCCTTTCAGGAATATAACCTCCTGTGACCAATCGTCGAAAGAGATTTTGACCCCTATGTGGAAACAATCCGACCCCCCCGAACACCCGTGACCACCCGTCGATAAGTTTCAACTGTGACCCTCTGAAAATCCGTCAGATTCTAGTTACCGAACACCACACACTCACCCACCGTGATCCAACGATCGATAGGGTATTGAGTACTACTTTGTTTAGTCTACATCTGAACTGATTCTTGGCAATATAGAGCCAGCAGTCTTCACTCAGCGCTCAAATACGACCCTCTGAAAACTCCGCTCAGGAAGAACCCTGACCCTCGCAGAATTCTGTACCATCCCCTAGACTAATGGTACCATGTAGATTCTCTCAACTAGACCCTTTTCTTGTTAATACCAGCTAAAACTAATCAACAATTTCAACCAAGACTCGAGCCTTGTAGGACATTCCCCAAATCCTGATGACACTACCTCCGTCCAAGCGACAATCCGGTAGAATGAATGCTACGATCTCCACAACTAATGCAAACACCACACCATGACCCTGGAGTTGAACAAACGAGGAAATATCCACCAAAAGGAGGAAAATCAACCAGAGAACAACCCATCAATTGGGAAACACCGACAGCTCCCCTCCAGGAAAAACCACCTCGATGCCTTCCACAATCACACTCACGACCCAATAATACAAAGATGCATTTATTATTAACATGGAACACCCAGGCCTTGGATGGAACCAACCCAGCCAAAAAACCCAAACTGTTCTAACTTGGACCAGCCCTAGAGGCTCCACCCCTTGAACCCCTTAGAACCACCCAATGGACCCCTCACATTGAACATCCACATTCCACGACCGAGTCACTGAAAAGACTTGCCCAAGACTCCCCCGGTCTCCGAAGGACGAGCTCCACCTGAGAACTGATCATGGGGACCAACCCCCTGAATAACCAAGGACGATAATGCGTCGACAAGATTCCGAGCCAGTGTAACCTCCCCTGAACGCAACTCTGACAACTTGATAATCCGCAGCAGGCAACTATCAAGTGCCATGAGGAGATCATAGAAATAACTTGATGTCACCTGGAAGGCGTCCAGATGGGTCAGAAACGCAGAAATCTGATCGAAGGCTTCCGGACCATCTGCCTCCGCCACCAGGCCACTAGGGATAACACCCTGCACCGACTGACCTAGAGGATGATCTCCAGACGGTAATGGATCTAGGAAACGCCCCTGCACTACGGAGAAGTCAGACGAAGGAGAAATTAAGCTGGTTAGACAAACCGAGGGAATCATGAATCATGACAGCATGAGCCTGCAATGCCGCCACATCAGCATCAATGCCCCGCAGGCATCGAACTTTATCCTCAAGACCCCTGTCGGACTCCCCCGATGATGCTCCAGAGAGGAAAAAACCGGAAAGAATTCTGAAATTTCCCGAGGGTTGAGGATCCGCGTTCTCCATTGGGGAAAGGCCCTGCCAGTTCTGCAAACACCCCCTTTTATAGACAAATGAACCATCAGTGCTTATCGATCAGAACATCCCAGGGAACTATCAAAGAACTCCCACAGTAATGTCCATCTTAATTACCGCCCCAACTAAGCTTAGGACCTTGAGGGCTCGGTCCTAGTGGAGGGATACTGTTATAGCCCTTGCCACCAAACAAACCCACATTAAGCACCACAACCACCCGCACCATTTCCAGGACCCTTCCGATTGCCCAAAGCCTGCATAACAGATTTCTGGAGGTCCGACATACATCCCGAGGTTCTGCGATCCTGAACCTCTGAAGACTCCAAAGTCAAGGTTTGTCAAGTACACGTACCGAGGACCCTATAACTCGGCGGTACCGACTAAAATACTCCATTAATAACCAAGCACGAACCATTCGATGAGTCGTTCTCGGCCGGACGCGCATATCGGTCACATCCCTCATTCCTACGCCCACTCCTCACTCCTCGGTCTGCCTCACCTCGGCACTTCCTGCCCTTGTGTTATCTTTGGTCATGGCCTTGTTTTACAGTCGGGCACTTCCTATTGTGCTAGGGCACGTCCTATTATTCTGTCCTTCATTGTTCTATTTCCACCTTACATCTCTTATTCTAATTTTACTCGTTGTGGACAATAGTCGCATGCTTTGCATACCCTGTTGTCCCACATTCCTTATTCCACATGTCGCTTCTTAACCTATATAAGTAGGACATGCATGTACATATTTCCTCATTCTGGGTATCGACTAGGCTTAGGCCCTTCTACCTTCTTCTCTTCTGTTAAGTCCTCGACTCAGGCTGGCATCTTCAGCATCCCCCTGAGTATCTGTCTGTTGCAAATACAGTGGCACGCACGGCAAGTAGGGCGCAACGCACGAGTACATTGAAGCCAACACCACTACTCTTGGCCTGCAGGACTTGGCCATAGTCCGCCCGACCTTTCGACAACACCCTTTCGGCAGTCCCGAAGTTCGTCAGAATCCGGCTCCTGACAAGGTTCCGTTACCTTGATAACCGATGTGCAGGACCATCGCGTACCTCACTCCCTTGTTCTCTCTTGTATATTGACCCCTTGTACTCCCTTTCTCCTTGTTTTATGACTGGCAAAGATAGTACAAGGTTAGTCGCATGTATATAGTCTTCCAGTCGACTGGACTATTTGCCAGTACAAATATCGACTTAATTTGCACCGTAGTTTCCGATTAGTTTCCAGTAAACTTTCCGACTCTCTGAAATTAGGGACAGACGATCGAGGAAGGTGCAACACATAAGTTGAAGCCAAGTCCCTGCGACCTCGAACCACTTGTACCACCCTATACTGTGAACAGCCCCCAGACTCCTGGTGTTCCGACTTCTGTTCCCGATCCAATTCCGATTCCGATCTGATTCTGATTCCGATCTGATTCCGATTCCGATCTGATTCCGATTCCGATCTGATTCCGATTCCGATCTGATTCCGATTCCGATCTGATTCCCCTTCCTCACCCATCCTCGGAATACAAACCCCCCCCCCCTCGGAACCCTATCAGAACCCCCCCCAACCCCTTCTGGAAGTCTCTAGCTAAGCGCCAACATGCGGATTTAACAACCGGGTCAAATGCAGCCTGGTGGCACCTTGGCAGGGCAAGGTGAGGAGTCGGGAAGAGGTGGAGTTGGAGAGTGAGAGTGAGCAGGAGCAGAGTGAGCAGGAGAAGATGGAAACAGAAGAAGAATGGCCAATGAAGAGGCCGAGGAGGGCCATTATGATGCAACCAAGCAACCTGCCAGCAGCCATACAGCTAAGTAGATGTGAGATGATGGTGGAAGTCCCACTGTCCCAAGGGTCAGGATCTCAGCAGCTTGCCAAGATCTGGGAAGACCTCCTGCAGGAGCAGGCAAGGACCAACAGGTTGCTCCTTCACTTAGTGGAAGGGGTTTGTTTCATAGGTCACACAGTGGTCCATTTGGAGGAGAGTCAACATGGGGAATCGGGAGTACCAGGTACTATGGGAGTTCTGGGAGGGTCAGATAGGAGTGAGAGTCCAGGGGAGGACTAGCTGAAGGATGATGAAATTGAAGGGGATAAGGGAGAGGATAGGGAAAAGGATGAGGAGATGATTGTAGATGAAACTTTGGAAGATGACTGAAAATAAGATTTTTTTTTTATTTCTTCTTTTTTGATTGAAAAAAATAATAATAAATAAAAGCATATGAGGAGGAAGGAACAAGTGAACATGCCAGGGTTTTTGCCAGATTTGGTCAAGATAAATGGAAGTAAAGAGGGGTTGATGGTGGATTGGGAGGGATGTATTCAGAAGTGGTTGTGTTGGTAAGAGGTCGGGAATAGTGTGTTGGGATGATGTAGGGTCAAGATGGATAGGAATTAAGGTCAGGACAGGGAGTGAATGGGAAGGGATTTTGGGAGAGAGACGTCTTTGGGAGGGGAGATTGTGTAGTTCAAAGTGTTTCTAGCTAGTCACCACCCCCCCTTGTAGGTAGACATCCTATCATCTACTAAAGGTGCTGGCCTCGAGCCAAGGGAATGGAAAGGAGTGATAAGAGCATATCAATGTAAATGTATGGAGCAGATGAAACAAGAATGGATAGGAATGGATGGAAGAGACCTTGGCCAAATGTGCTGAGTGGTACTGTTGACCAAGAGGTCTCATTCTGGTAGACAAGTATACGCAAGGCAGTTGCATTGACTAGGGCTATTGGCAGAGCCTCCAGCAACAGAACAGGATCCTGGGTGAGGCTTTTGGAGCAGTGGCAAGTGCAGACTGGACCGAGGCCATCAGGATGCACCTAAAAGTGTTAGCGGTGTGATGGAACGTACAAACCCATACCAACCCCCACAACCACCTACCCTATTTCCAAAACCTCCCCGACCACCGAAGGACGAGTGACCACTTTCCGTGACTCCCGTTCCCATAATGTCCGAGCCCCCGCTAGTCCAATCCCAATTCCTGTGACCAAGGTTCTGCATCTTGATAACTGAGGTGCCAGTCTATCACGTACCTTACTCTCTTATTCTTCTTTCCTATTGACCCCTTGTACTTCCTTTCTCCTTGTTTTATGACCGGCAAAGATAGTACAAGAATAAGTTGCATGTATATAGTCTCCCAGTTGACTAGACTGTTTGCTAGTACAAATATCGATTTAGTCTTCCACCAGTTTCCGATTCATTTCTGGTAAACTCCCATCTCCTTTCTGAAATTAGGGACAGACGATTGAGGAGGGCGTAACACATAAGTTGAAGCCAAGTCCCTTCAACCTCAAACACCTCAGTGACCGGATTGAACCACTCCGTGACCGACACTAAGTTCCCGGTGCCTCCGCCCCCTTCTGTAGTCTGTCCGACTTCCGACTTTGGTCCTCGGCCCTGTTCTGGACCTTCACGCTAACCCAGATAGCTCTTTTGGAAGTATCAGCTAAGCGCCTGACACACGGACTTAACATGACCGAATATTGCCGACTGACAGATCTAATGATGTGACAGATGGATGGGTGGACTGAGATCATCCTGATGGAAGATCTAGTGACATGTCTATATATTCAGTAATGACCAAATTAGCGGTACTGAATCAAAGAATTCTGAATGAGAATAACATAAAGGGGTATCTATGAATGGATGCTGATACAATCAAGCATCAAGGTGGGTTGCTGTCAAGCGTCGGATACTGACGGGCTTCGGTACTGCCAAGGGGTGTTGTCGAAAGGTTGGGCGGAC
Organism: Gomphus sp. MG54; assembly: GCA_003314385.1. NCBI lineage: Eukaryota > Fungi > Basidiomycota > Agaricomycetes > Gomphales > Gomphaceae > Gomphus > Gomphus sp. MG54. The sequence goes on along the minus strand of QLPG01051268.1, from coordinate 6,284 downwards.
TATGGCCAAGTCCTGCAGGCCAAGAGTAGTGGTGTTGGCTTCAATGTACTCGTGCGTTGCGCCCTACTTGCTGTGCATGCCACTGTATTTGCAACAGACAGATACTTGGGGGGATGCTGAGGATGCTGGCCCGAGTCGAGGACTTAACAGAAGAGAAGAAGGTAGAAGGGCCTAAGCCTAGTCGATACCCAGAATGAGGAAGTATGTACATCCATGTCCTACTTATATAGGTTAAGAAGCGACATGTGGAATAATGAATGTGGGACAATAAGGTATGCAGAGCATGTGGTTGTTGTCCACAACAAATAAAATTAGAATAAAGAATGCAACGCAGGGATAAAACAATAAAAGATAGGATAATAGAATGTGTCCGAAGATAGGACAATAGGAGGTGCCAGACTATAAGACAAGGCTGGTAACCGAGGATAGTACAAGGACAGGAAGTTCTGAGATGAAACGGACCGAGGAGTGCAGATGGTGGATGTGCCAAGCCGGGACCGGTGCACCAAGTGTTATGCAGGCGACGAGGGCACTTGGTCATGGATATAGGATATTTGCTTGGTCGGCACTGCCGAATGGTTGTGTCTCGGTATGGTACTTGACAGTTGCCAAGAATATTTGGCACCCAATCAGCTGATGGAAAATTGAAGGAAAATACATGGACATAGGAGCATTGATCTAAACCTTACTACTAGCATCTCTTGAGTCAACGCAACTCTGAGAATGCTCAGAGGCTAATGGATGGCAAATCAGTCTTTGGTTGCCATTGCTGAGTCCTCAGCATTGATGTCCAAGACATCAGCTGCCTGTGAGATGGAGTCAGGAGTGGTAGTCGCACAGGCTTTGGTTGCCTTGGGGCATTCGGCAACTTTGTGATTACTTGCAGCACAGAGGAGACACAGGTTGTGGTCCATGTGTCTTTGTTGTTCAGTTGGGAGAAGCTTGCCATCTTTGCCAAGGGTCTTGGTGTACTCGGGTGGGTTGGGCTGAGGCGTTTTCCCATCATTGTTCTTAGACATGTCTTTGCTGCTGTTATCGTTGCTGTTATTTTGCTGGAAGTTGTCCATGGTAGATCTGTTGCCAGGCTTGTCTGATTTCATATCTTTCTTTGGCTCATTACTGCCCTCCACAGACTGTCAGCCTTTCATTCCCAATACCTCATGTCAATCCTTTGAACATGATTTCGAAGTTCATCAAGTGTATGGGGTTTGTCAAAATGGATGAGGCCATCTTTGATGTGCTTTAGCAGTGCCATGTATGCCTTGTGAAGGAGAGCTTTGTCATTGTAGTCAACAAAAGCCATGAGCCTGTGAAATTCCACAAAAAACATATTGTCCTGCATAGTTAGCTTTTTGAGAGCCATCTCGGCATCAGCCCTTTCATCCCAAGAGCCAAAATTGATCTGTAACTCATCAATAAAATGCCCCAAATTGCTGGTCCAGCAGGGTTCCATATTGGGGTTACCTGTCAGGTAGGGCTCAAAACATTCCAGAGCCATTCCTTTCAGGTAGGAGACCATGTAGTTGACTTTTTGCCTATCGTTGGGGAAGGAGTTAGGCCTGGTGCGGAAATTCATTCTACAAAGGAAGATAAAACCCTTTAGCTTCTTTGGGTTGGTCCCATCAAAGGGTTCTGGTTCTCAAATTCTGGCAGCTTGACCATCCTGTCGGTGATTGTGGGTGGTTCTGCCAAGTTTGAGAATGGTGTTCAAAAGGTTGTTATTGTTAGCTGGGTTTATGAGGGCCCTGGCCCTAGGAGGTCGCCCGGCTTGCAGAGCCTGCCTGGCCTGTGGGGCTGATCTGGCTTGTGGAGCTTGCCTGGCCAGCAGCGGTATAGCCATGAGAAGAGGGGGTGCAGCCACAGGTTGTGGAGGTGTGGCCATGGGCTGATGGGGTGCAACCACGGGTTGAGAGGGCATGGCTACCGGAGTGCAAGGAGGTTCAGGCATGTTTGCCTGCCAGTGGTGCTGAGGCTGTTCCTCAGTTTCGGCATCTGCATCATAGTGTACTGAACCGGGTTTATCCTCTGCCAAATGGGGTTCTTGATCATCATTGTTGTAGTCTGCATATTTGATGTTATCGTCAACTACCTTTTCAATGCATGGTTCTTGCTCAAAGGGGGAGGCAAGGCACCACAGTTCGACTGCTGGCGAGGTGTAACCAATGAGAAGGGGTGGGGTGCTGGAGCCTTCATGCTCCCTTTGTTGATTTACTGTGGGGGTGAGCCAATTGTGATCCATGTGGGCTGTTGATCTTATATATGGGGACATAATTGTAAGAACTGCGGTGGTACAGAAAGCAGTATCACTCTGAATATACTGTTATGGCTCGGTAAAGCCAAGGAGTTGGTCAAGTCTTGCAGACCATTTGGGATGGCTAGGCTTCATGCTGTTCCATGCATGCCACTGATTTGGACAGAGGAGAGGCCCGTGAAGGTGCCAAGAGTGTCAGTCTTGAGCGAAGGACTTTAGACAGGAGAAGGGTGGACAAGGGGATGCAAACCAAGTTGATATTCAGAGTGAGGAATTATATACATACATCTGCTAGTTATATAGGTTGAGAAGCAAGATGTGGAACAGGGTGGCATAAGGAATGGAGAACAATAAGGTATGAAGAATCATGTGGAGGTATTGTCCACAGTAATCAAGAATAGAATAAGAAATGTAATCGAGAATAGAATAAGAAATGTAAGCGAGAATAGAATAATGAAATATGGCTGAGAATAAGATGAGAGAGTGGATGAGAATAAAACAAAGGAAAATGACCAAAGATAAAACAATAGGACCATGACCAAATAATAAAGGAATAATAAATGTTCTGAGGGAGAACAGGTAAGGGAATGGACAGGGAAAGAAAGAATAGCAAGGGGTGGTGTCAAGCTTTGGGTATTGATGGACTTCGGTACCGCTGAGGGGTCAGGCAGACAATGGCCAAGTCCTGCAGGCCAAGAGTAGTGGTGTTGGCTTCAATGTACTCATGCGTTGCTGTCAAGTACACATACCGAGGTCCTGATTATTCACCAGTGCCAATTGAACAACCACCCTACGTCCATGTACGAGCATCCACGCAGCATGCATAGCGCTTGATACACCGGTCTCGGCTCGGTACAACTGCCATCCACATTCCTTGGTCCATTTCACCTTGGGACTTCCTGTCCTTGTACTATCCTCGGTTACCAGCCTTGTCTTATAGTCTGGCACCTCCTATTGTCCTATATTCGGGCATATTCTATTATCCTGTCTTTTATTGTTCTATCCCCGCTTTACATTCCTTGTTCTAATTTTGTTCGCTGTGGACAATGACCACATGCTCTGCATACCTTATTGTCCCACATTCATTATTCCACATGTCGCTTCTTAACCTATATAAGTAGGACATGGATGTACATACTTCCTGATTCTGGGTATCGACTAGGCTTAGGCCCTTCTACCTTCTTCTCTTCTGTTAAGTCCTCGACTCGGGCCAGCATCCTCAGCATCCCCCTGAGTATCTGTCTGTTGCAAATCCAGTGGCACACACGGCAAGTAGGGCACAATGCACAAGTACGTTGAAGCCAATGCCACTACTCTTGGCCTGCAGGACTTGGCCATAGTCTGCCCAACCTTTCGACAACACCCCTTGGCAGTACCAAAGTCTGTCAGTATCCGACGCTTGACAGTTGCACCCTACTTGCCATGAATGCCACCGATTTGCAACAGACAGATACTTGGGAGGATGCTGGTGATGCCGGCCTGAGTCAAGGACTTAACAGAGGGGAAGAAGGTAGAAGGGCCTAAGCCTAGTCGATACCCAGAATGAGGAAATATGTACACACATGTCCTACTTATATAGGTTAAGAAGCGACATGTGGAATAAGGAATGTGGAACAATAAGGTATGCAGAGCATGTGGCTATTGTCCACAACAAGTAAAATTAGAATGAAGGAATGTAAAATGGGGATTGAATGATAAAGGATAGGATAATAGAAACGTGGCCAAGGGTAGGACAATAGGAAGTGCCCAACTATAAAACAAGGGCTGTGGCCGAGGATAGAACAAGGACAGGAGGTCCCAAGGTGATATGGACTGAGGGGTGAGCAGTAGGCATGTGAGTGGTGGATGTGCCAAGATGAGACCAATGTACCAAGTGATATGTATGTGGTGTGGACACTTGGATGTGAACGTAGAATGGTTGCTTGGTCAGCACTGCCGAAATAATAGGTCTTGGTACATGTACTTGACAGGTGGAGGGGATAGGGTGAGAGGGGTGGTCCAGATGATAAACTGGATGTACCGAACTGAGACCATGTGATAGTGAGGGATGATGTGGGTAAGGGTCAGTTGGTCAGTATTACCTAGTGAACCAGAGCTTGGTATCATAACTTGACAGCAGGAGTAGTCTGTGCTGAGTAGGAGTGGGTGCGGGTTTCAGCTCATTCAAATTGAACCAATAAAGGATGGAAATGATATAGGATTGTTGAGAGAGATAAATGGTATGCCACTCTCAATTTCATCATATTTCTGTGCCCAAAAACCAATGCAATTTTCCCAGGTTTGTTATTTCAATGTGATCAGATATGTTTTTCTTGAAACTGATGATCAAGTTAGCTGACATTGCAGCAATACTACAATCATTGATGTGAACCAGTACAATGGTCAACTCATGATCATTCCTGGAAAAGAATATAGTGGCCTGGTCAACATCATATCTGGTGAATTTGAGGTGGTGAGTCATGATATCTATGAGTTTTTGATTCCTTTGCCTCCCTGACTGCTTGAGTCCATACAGTGTCTTTCTTAGATGGCATACTTTCCCTGAGGAGTTGGGAGCATGATAGCCAGATGGCTGCACCATATAAATGTTTTCCTTATCATGCACCTTTAATATCTATCTGATGTAACTCCATATTATTTGTGGCAGCCAGGGCAAGTACAGTTTGTATTCAAGCCAATTTGGCTACAGGGGAAAACATGTCAAAGTAATCAACACCAGGTACTTGAGAAAAGACTTGAGCAATAAGCCAAGCTTTATACCTAACCACATTTCCCGCTGCATCTGTTTTGGCACAGAACACCCATTTGGAGCCAAAAATGTTCACATCTAAGGGTGGCTCAGTAAGTTCCCAATTTCCTGACTGTTTGAGTAAGGCTAATTCTTCATGAATTGCATTCTCCCACAACTCCCAGTCAGGATGATGTTTAGCCTCAGCTAAAGAGTGGGGCTCAATTGCTTTGACCTCACCAGTTTTGGATACTAGTTCATATTCATCATCATTCACTGCTAAAATCATCCAGTTGGCCATTCTTCACCCTCGAGGATTTCAGGAGACTTTTCTACAATGGTAGGCAGTTGGATTACTGGAGTGATGGCAGGGTCAGATGAATGGTGAGTGGATGTGCCATGTCCATATAAAATTTCTTGAATACACTGACTTGGTTTTTATACTCATTTCATAGGGGCCTCAGTTTCAGAGTCAGATCGGTTTGGGGTATTAGCTGTGGGTAGCTTGTCAAGGGCAGGAGGTGCAGATGAGGTAGCAGGTGTGTGTACTGCAGAAGAAGGTGCATCAGTTGTTGTTTTGATAATTTGCCATTCCTCCCCTCAAGATGAGAAGCTGATACTGTGTCAGTGTCAAAACAGACATTACTTTCTACAGTGCCACTGAACTTAGTGGGCCACTATATCCTGAATCCTTTGCTTTAATCATCAATTCTTATCCAGCATCCCTCTGTCACATGGCCTCCTAATTTGTTGCCACCCTCTGTGTTCACCAATACTTTTTCCCCCCACTTGCACACATGCAGTAACTCTGGTTTGCTGCTGATTGTAGCTTCATAGGGTATTTGACCACTGACTGCTTTTGTCAAGGTCTGATTCATCAGCCACATGACATGTTGTGCAGCCTTGCCCCAGAGGAACCTTGGCAGCCAGGTTGCATGCAAGAGTGCATGGAGCCTCTGCAATTATATGGCTGTGGCATTCAGCCATGCCATTGTGCTATGGAGTGTCATGAATAGTAATTTTTTGTGCAATGCCTTGGGACTTTGTTAGGTACCCAGGATGCCAACAATGCATGGGCCAAGTGCTAGTCTAAGAGTGCCAACTTCACAATGCTGGCTTGAATCGGCCAAGTCCTGCAGACTGATTGGAGTGGCTTGGCTTCAACATACTCATGCATTGCACCCTACCACTAATTTGGCACAGACAGGATACCCAGGAGAGTGCTCAGAGTGTCGGCCCAAGTAGGGGACTTCAGACAGGAGAAGGGAAGGCAAGAAGGTGTAAACCTAGTTGATATTCAGAACG
>QLPG01051261.1:0-11536 GCA_003314385.1 Gomphus sp. MG54 | reverse complement strand
GCGACATGTGGAATAAGGAATGTGAGACAACAAGGTATGCAGAGCATGTGGCTATTGTCCACAATGAGTAAAATTAGAACAAAGGGATGCAAACGGAAATAGAACAATAAAAGATAGGATAATAGAAATGTAACCAAGGATGGGACAATAGGGAGTGACTGACTATAAAACAATGGGGCCATGATGATGATTGAGGTAAGGTGAATGAGAGATGGGTAAGGAATGTGGATCATGGATGTGTTGAGCCAAAACCGGTGTACCAAGTAACTGGCAAGCGGCTTGGACACAGGGTGTCAGGAGCCGGATTCTGACGGACTTCGGGACTGCCGAAGGGGTGTTGTCGAAAGGTCGGGCGGACTATGGCCAAGTCCTGCAGGCCAAGAGTAGTGGCGTTGGCTTCAACGTACTCGTGCGTTGCGCCCTACTTGCCGTGCGTGCCACTGTATTTGCAACAGACAGATACTCAGGGGGATGCTGAAGATGCCGGCCTGAGTCGAGGACTTAACAGAGAGGAAGAAGGTAGAAGGGCCTAAGCCTAGTCGATACCCAGAATGAGGAAGTATGTACATCCATGTCCTACTTATATAGGTAAAGAAGCGACATGTGGAATAAGGAATGTGGGACAACAAGGTATGCAACACATGCGGTCATCGTCCACAACGAGTAAAATTGGAATAAGGAATGCAAAGCGGGGATAGAACAATAAAAGATAGTATAATAGGATCGTGACTTGAAACGGGACAATAAGGAGTGGCCGGATATAAAACAATGGGTCGCGTCCAAGGATAATACAAGGACGGGGAGTCCCGAGGTGAGACGAGCCGAGGAGTGCGGATGGCGAATGTGCCGAGCCGGGACCGGCGCACCAAGTGTTATGCGGGCGATGCGGGCACTTGGTCGTGGATGTAGAGTAATTGCTCGGTCGGCACTGCCGGCAGATGGGTCTCGGTACGTGGACTTGACACAGGGCATGGACATAGTCTGATTTACTTGGTCGGCACTGCTGAATTACCAGATACTCGGTATGTGCACTTGACACCAGCACAAAGCATCGATGACAACAATAATGTATATTTTGGTAAGATCTTTCAAAGCATCTTTGATCGGTGTCTCAAGGAGGTCATTAAACTGAAGTTCCATATGGATCTACATTTATGGTCTGCTGGATCATCATAATTGGTATGTCCAGCTTTGAGGACAAGGATGGAGATGGAGGGATCTTTGCTCAATCTTGCTGTGTGTGAGCCCCTGGAGTAGAGAAAGTAGTTAGATGTGACTGACTAAGGGAAGGACACAGTTCTTTTTCCCTTACCCTCAAATCCACAATTAATATCAACCTCCAACCTCAGGAGGCATAAAAACCAACCAGTCAAAGGTTTTCATCCATAAGCTCCTTTCCAAGGACAAAGTCTTAGGGCTTGTCAGGACCCGGTACTACCGAGGGTACTGTCAGAACTGGTGAAGTCCTGCAGGCCGGTCAGGGTGGCTCGGCTTCAACGTACTCGTGCATTGCCCCCTGCCTCCTGTGCGTGCCACTAACTTGTAACGAGAACGGATACTCAGGCGAATGCCGAGGATGTTGGCCTGAGTAAGGACTTCTGAACAGAAGGAGGAGAGTAGGGAGGTGTAAGCCTAGTTGATACTCAGACTGAGGAACTATGTACACGTATCAACTACTTATATAGGTTGGGGGGGCGGAATGTGGAATAAGGGTGGCATAAGACATGGAAAAAAGAATAAGGTATGAAGACCATGTGGAGGCATAATCCACAACGATTAGAATAGAATAATAAGAGGGTAAGATAATAGAATAAGCGGTGGGAATGTGGGAAAGAAAATAGAACAATGAGGAATGGCCGAGAATAAAACAATAGGGACGTGAGTGAGTGGCAGGGAGTAGTGAACGTCCCGTGGGTAAACGAGTGAGGGGGAAAAGAAGAGAGTGTAGGGTCGACAAAGAATAGGGGTTGGGGAGGAGGGTAATGAACCGGGTGATAAACCGAGTGTACCGAACCGAAACCGTACGCCGTGGAGTGATGTGAATGGGGGTCGGTTGGTTGGTACTGCCGAGTAAGTCAAAGCACGATGCACGGTTGTGACAGGGCTAAGTAATGCTGCATTTCTTTGGTACATGTGCTAATCATGATGTTAACATATATGATACTATCAGTGAGTGTCCCTTAACTGATTATCCCCATTACCCCCATTCTCATAGTATTTTAGACCCTCCACTGACCATTTAGGGCTTTTAGTATTACTTCCACAATCAATTTTTGCAGCATGCAATGCAGCATCATCTCCCCCATGACATGCATGTGTTAGAACCAGGCATTATTGAGTCATTATATATATCTTCTACACCAAAACTGCAGTATCTCTCCCAATCATTCCTAGATCAAGGCACAACTTTACATGGAAGCTCTATATATCATGAGGAACCTACGTTAATATTTCCATGAATTTCACACTGTCTACCTGGCCCCATACCTAACCCCAAGGGCCAGCTCACATCATTTGAGCACATTGGGAAGGAAATTTACTGGCATGTGATCTTTCCATTGAGTGTATTTTCCATTGTATTGTATTTCTATCATTCCCCCCTGTGAAGTTTTCATCTATATAGTTTCCACCACATATATGTAGGTGTACCATGTGTATGGCTGCATTGGGCTGGCTTCTAACTTCACCCTGTAAAGTTTTCACTTATAAATAAGTTTTCTATTTTATATAAAACACCAGCAACTTGTAGTAGAATAACAACGAATTATAACAATAGTTCTCTCCCCATCTCACTAGCCATTGGGCTATACTTAAATACCTTTTATTTGCACTGAACCAAAGGTTAAGCACCGAGTGCATACTTTCCTCTTCGGGACTAGAACTCCAGTAACTCGTCTTACAGCAAGGCCGGGTCACAGTTGGGTTTCCAACATCATATAATTATATTGTACCATCATATATTATATCTGACTTGTGGGAGAACCACAAATCTATAAGCTGGCACTTTGGCACCCAGGCCAGATTCCTGGATTGGCACCTAAGTGGAGGGAAAACCCGGGACTGAGCTCCCAGTAGAACTACTACAGGGAAATATATTTCCCAGTGATAAATACATATAAAATCACAGTAAAATCTGTTGGACTAATCCTCTATTTTTCCCAATGACTCTCTGATATAATAGCATGGGAAAAGCCCAGGAAACCCTATCTGCCATACCCAACTACAGATTAAAAATCTCAAGGCTTTTACAGCATGCACGTAGAGTACTCGCGAGCTAATGCTTCTGCCTCTCGAAGCATAGGCAAGCGACTGTGAGAATACGAAAATCAATTGGTTGAATGACATGGCCGGAATGGGAAAAACCACAATCGCTTACTCATCATCCTTGACAAGCTAGGCATGCTTGGAGCCACCTTCTTTTGTTCCCATATGCAAGATGAATGCAGTGATGTTGACCAGATCATTCTGACTATAGCTCATGAGCTTGCATGACGGTTCAGTTTTATCTGCCATGCTCTCTTGAAGATTTTGGACACAGATCTAGATACTGGCATCCGACACATGGAACTTCAGTTCAATGACCTCATTATGACACCGATCAAAGATGCTGTGAAAGATCTTACCAAAAAATCTATTATTATTGTCATCAATGCTTTGTGTTAGAAGTTTCAGGCGATTTATTTTCTTTATATTTCCAAGCTGAGATGGAGGTGTGAGCAGAAAGACTGACTTCCCCATCTGCGACAATATAGTCGAGTGTTTTTTCTACGATGTTTGTGATTGGGAGGGTGTTGGTCATGTTTGGTTGGAATAATTCTTGTTTAAAGAGAAACTCTGGTTATTTTCTTTTAAAAAAATAAGAGGGCATCATTCCCCATCTTCTTGTACGATTGTGCATTGGGGAAGGGGAACCCAGATATGAATGAACATGTCCGAGTTCAACAGATACATACTTCTGGAATAGCCAATGCTTCATTACAAGCCCAGGGCTACTATATACTATTTGTTATTCAAGAAGTGCGCTGTCATCACACTGTCATCCTTGACCAGCCGTTTGGTAGCAATGAGATCAACATCAGAGATTCAATCGAGGATCACAATCCATGGGTGGTGGCCGCTGGGTTTATTGCACAGCATGATTAATAGACAGTCCCCAATTTATAATAAGCAATTTTTCATTTAAAAAGAAGGTGGAGAAGAACAAAGATAGTTTCCCCGACTCTTTCATGTGTAGGCAGTACACTGGGATATAATTATGCTCTGTCTGAAACATGACCTATTTATAAAATGGTATTGACGCAAAGAATTGTCCAACCAATGCCGGCCCTCTCTTGTTCCCTGGGGATGTGACGTCATTGTTTCTTTTAATGCAACTTTGGATCTTCCAGACTTTCAGGGGTCCAATACATGCTGCGACTTGTACTAATGGCTCAGAAATGCCGTCGCACTGTCCTTCCTCATACATTTGTCATTAGAGCAGTCGCTCCTTTCCCATTTTGAGGTATATCACGTAGCGTATAATCTAACACCCTCGCCGAGCCCATGTCAAGGCACCATAGTGTCCCCATGTCCCTGAAAAGCAGAACTAAGCTTGCACCTATTATCACACTAAATTCAATTCATATATAAATAGAAATAAACCCTTTTGGGCAGCTGTGTTTCGGACATCCAGATATAAACATTGGAGTGCGATGACAAAGGGTGTTCGAGTCTCGGATTGACTTGGATACTCTGGTCCAATTCTGGGGCTCTGCCAAGATGGGAGAATCTTGAGCAGTGATCCGTATTTATGCAGAATAATGCGCGAGCCCCACTTGCAGCTTTACTCTCCACCCTATTTCATTGGACAGCCGTGCGTCACCCGACTCATTCATCCATTGTGATAACCAGCATCGTCGCTTTAACGATTGGAGGATCCCGAGTATGAGGTCAGAAATCATTGATATAAGGTAGCAGACAAACGGTTTCTGCTAAGGTCACATGATGTGACAGTCACGGTCACAAGCGCAAAAAATTTTGTCATTGAAAAAAAAAATTGTATTCTGCTACAGAGGATGGTGATTTTTTTTGGAAATAATAATTGAGATACATTATATATAACATCAGCCTTGTCTGACTTAGCTAAAATAGTATCTGGCATGATGCCAGATCCTTATGCAAAATGGATTGGACAATGCCAGCAATGTCCAAAGTCTACGAAACGAGTCACATGTGTCCTTAGAGTATATATAGTTTCCATACCTCCAAACTTCCCCTTGCGTCCTTCTCACCTAACTCACGCTCGATAGGTAATTGATTCCCATTGCTATAGTACGCGTCCTTCTCACCTAACTCATGCTTGATAGCCATAAAGGCTTCGAGCCTCCACTTTTTTGTCACACCCTCCCTGACCACTTCCCATTTTCCTGAAATTTTGTTTGTATTTATGCTTGCACCGGCTTGAGCCTGGCCCACTTTTGGGTTGCGCAAAAGAGCGCCGGCATCACAATCGTACTGTTTACCCATCCGCTACGATTGAGTAAGCGTAGATGGTGGATATGACAGTTGAGTCACGTGACCTTAGCGGAAATGGCTGGCTGCAACAATATTATCCTACCTCTACCTTACCTGTGGGAATGTCTTTCTATATATGGAATATTTCCTTATATAGGTGATTACATCAGTGCAAAAATTTTGCGACCAAAATTTTTTTGACAGTGTCAGACTGCTTAAAAAAAGTGTTTATGAATTTTGAGAGTATGTTTGAAAGTTTGGATATACTACACTTGCAATAGTGATTTTTTTCGAAAATTAAAACCAACAATATGTACATATAGTTCCATGCCATTGATCTGTGGTCTCAGAATAATTTTTTTGTCTATGCTGCCAGATCCTTGTGCAAAATGGCGAGCGTGACACTTGAGTCATGTGACCTTAGCGGAAACTGTTTGTCCGCTACCTTATATATATTTTCAAGGCATCTAGGGACAGGGACAAGCATTTTTGCATATGCTGAACAACTCCTATTATTCAGGACTCCAGGAATATAGCAGTAAGGAAAAGGCAAGAAATTAATCAAAACCTCCTAATCGTCTCATATCTTGTTGATCTGCCATTCTAATCGAGAACCACAATTTGTGCCCAACATGTAAAGGTGGAAATACCTCCGTCATTTGCTTGGTACCTGTATGTAGGAGTGTGTCGGGAATGCCTGGGTTCATTGTTTCACTCAATAGGTGTTCCCAGCACCATAGCACTAAAGAAAAAACTACATTGATGGGAGTGCAGATAATTACTGAACTCGAAGGGCCTGATTGTAAGGTGTGGGAATAACCTATAAGCTACAAGAAGCCGATGGTTATACAGGCCGAAGCTGTATTTGTCAGTGGGAGGGGAAGGATCGTAAGGTGACTCCTGCAGCCCAAATTTCGCCCCATCTATATTCGGTGGGAAGTAAAATACACACTAAAGACACATTTATATATGCCTGAAAGTCTCTACAATAATAACCACGAGGGGGTTGCCCAGAAAGCAAGTGATGCTAGGCGTGATTAAATGTGTCAAAACAAGGTTCTGGCGCTGGCATTGCCTTTACATGCAGTTCTTGCCATGTTACACACGCTTGTCGTTCGATCCACTTCAGGTAGTTGAAATCAATCCTGAGCAGAAAAACCTTTGCAGTTGAACATAACATCCATGTCATCTCCAGCAATCATATCTACCGTTAGTGGGAACACCGTCTGTAGGTTGTTTTTGACAATGTATACAATACATCTAAGACCTAACCCCTAGTCATATTTTGTTGCAGATACGCACCGTGATGTGGTTATCCAGAATATCATCTGTAAGTTCAGCATCACTTCATGAGAGTGCTTTCATACTCAAGACAGTGTAGACAACTCGCTGGATTCTTTAGCGTTACTTAACCCTGCGAAGCGTGCATCCTATGACACATGGTATGGTGCGGAAGATGACGAACCCCATGGGTGCAGGAAAGACACCCGCATAAAGATATTGGCCGATCTAGAGGCATGGGCATATGATCCTTCAACTCCAAACGTTTATTGGCTCAATGGCCAGCTTGGTACTGGGAAAACGACAATCGCTCACTCATTTTGCGAGAGTTTGGACACGCAGAAGAAGCTTGGAGGTAGTTTCTTCTGTTCTTGCTCAGGATTGACGGATGTACGCCGGATCATTCCTACGATTGCCACAATGCTTGCACGATATAACCCAAAGATCAAATCAGTCATCCATGATGTCATCGTGAGCAAACCTGATGTCGCGGATCTCAATAATCTACTTGAGCAATTCCGGTCCCTGATCGTCAATCCTGTCAAGATCGCTACTGACAACAAACAAGAGGTTTATTATGTTATCGTTATAGATGCCATGGACGAATGCTCAGGACCTGGAATTGTAGAAATGCTGATCACAGCCATCCTCGACAGCATAACAGGAATTGCTCTGAAATTATTAATTACAAGTCGACCTGAGGCCTGGATCAGGAGGGCATTAATTGTGCCGCTGCACCTTCCCTTCTGCAAGAATTCGCTCTTCAGAAAGTTGCCATCCAGGACAATGGAGAAAATGATATCGAAACATACTTAACAGCCTCACTGTCCAAAATTGTGGACGATCACGGATATTTGCAACAAGCAATTCCTTGGCCATCCCAACAGGAATTGATGAGGCTTGTTAGCCAGTCCGATAAATTATTCATCTATGCCGCCACAGCGGTGTGGTACATTGGTGATATAGGTGTGAATCCCAAAACACGTCTAATTGAGTTGACTGGTTCAGCAATGTAACTTGCCTCCTGGACAGCTTCTACAGCCTGATTATGGCAGAAGCCTTCCATAAACTCAGTGACAAGGAAATAACAATGAGACGGGATGTACTTGCCACAGTGGTGTTTCTCCAATGCCCACTCTCCATTGCTAGCATCACTTCCCTGTTAGAGATGACAGATGACGAGGTTGACATTGAATTGTCTCGTTTTCATTTGGTGATCTTTGTTCCTTCCACCAATGATGGACATGTCACCATCTTTCACGCCTCGTTTCATGAGTTCATTGTCGACCCGAAACATTGCAGTAGGAACAGCATTGATGCATCCGATACCCACCACAAACTCGGGCTCAAGTGCCTCCAAACACTGAACAAGTCTCTTCGACATAACATGTGCAATTTACCTGATCATGCTATAGCCGCACAGGTCCATGAAATCTCTAATCCCGACCTTATTTCTGACTCTCTCTGGTACTCTTGCTTGTACTGGGCCTCTCATCTTGTAGAGGCTCTTGCATTCCCACCTGCAGACACATTTCCCTTTCTCAGCGAGGTTGGGACATTTGTCAATACACACTTATTGCACTGGATTGAGTGCCTCAGTACGTTTGGAGAGCTTGGATCTGGGCTGAAGTCTCTCAGCATGGCAATTAAATCCCACTCAGTTAGTAATCAGCATGGTAGAGGAGTTTAGCTCACCATTTCCCCAGAAATACCCCAAGACCCATACCCACCACGTGCTGCTACTCAAGGATGCTCGTCACTACCTACAGATTGCATTTGAGCCAATGAAACATCACTGCCTCAACACATATGGCTCACCCCTGGCATGGATCCCTAAATGTGCATCCATCAGATATCACTATTCGACATTGTTCGATAACATACCTAGAGTAGTGGTGGGCATCATGGGGTCTTGGGGATCATTTAAGCATCTCATATCACACCCTTCATCTGTATTCTCCATCGCCTTCTCTCCTGACGGTACGCGTGTTGTCTCTGGGTGTTTGGACCATTTGGTTCGTATCTGGAATACCACTACTGGGGAGAATGAGCGCATACTGGTAGGGCATTCAGGTCAAGTTTGGTGCATTGCCTTCTCACCTGATGGCACCCGCATCGTGTCTGGCTCGGACGACAGCTTGATTTGAGTTTGGAATGCAAGAACAGGGGAGGTAGAGCATATCCTACAAGGACATTCAGGTCCAGTTAGGCGGCTGCATTCTCTCCAGATGGATCAAGTGTTGTGTCAGTCTCTGAGGAAACTACTGCTCGGGTATGGGATCTCACCACAGGGGAAACAAGGTGCATACAAGACTTTGATTCGATGTTGTATTACCTCGCGTTCTTGCCTGACGGCAAATATATTGTTTCTGGCATGGAAGACACCACTGTTTGCATTTGGCATGCCACTACAGGGACAGTTGAGCATGTACTCGAGGGACATTCATGGGCGGTGGACTCGGTTGCCTACTCACGTGATGGGACACATCTAGCATCTGGCTCCCACGACAGCTCAATCCATATTTTGGATACATATACCTGCAAATTAGAGTGCATACTAAAGGGACATACAGATTGGGTAACCTCTGTTGCATTCTCTCCCGATGGCACATGCGTTGTGTCTGGGTCAGACGATCTATCAGTCCATATCTGGCATCTGGCTTTGGGGCTGACAGAGCATGTGTTTGAGGGACACACGCATTGGGTGCGGTCAGTTGCATATTCCCCTGATGGGACACAGGTGGCATCTGCATCAGATGACAACTCGGTCCAGATTTGGGATATGACGAGCGACTATGAGATGGAATGCAGTGCGGTCATAGATCGGTCATCCTTTTCACATGACAGTGCCCGCATATCTTTTGTTTTGCACCTGACAATGGCTCATATTTGGAAGGCAATAAGGGGAAAGAAACAACAGGCAATTGAGGGACATTCAGATTCTGTGATTTCAGTTGCATTCTCGGCTGATGGCAGATGAGTCGTGTCTGGGTCGGATGACAAGACCATCCGAGTCTGGAATGCCACCACCGGGGATACAGAACAAACACTAAAGGGTCATTCGCATTTGGTATGGTTCATTACTTTCTCACCTGGTGGGCAATACATCGTGTCTGGATCGGCCGACAAGTCGGTCATTCTATGGAAGACAGCCACTGGCAAATTACAGCGCAAAATGAAGGGACATTCACATTGTGTGAGGTCTGTTGCATTCTTGCCTGATGGGGGGCATGTAGCATCGGGAAGTGATAACTCCTCTGTCCGGATATGGAATACAACTACCGGGAAAGTAGAGCATATACTCACTGGCCATTCAGATCCGGTGCTCTGTGTTTCCTACTCTCACAATGGATTGCGTCTCATGTCTGGCTCGTGTGACCACTCAATCCGGATATGGAATACGATCACCGGAGTGATAGAGCTTTCATTTGAGGGTCATTCGATTTAGGTAACCTTGGTTGTGTTCTCATCTAAAGGCACGCACGTCGTGTCTGGCTCTCATGATGGCTCAGTCTGTATATGGGACACGACCATGGGTGATTCAACACCACTTCTGGAACATGAATCCTTCCAATTCTCAGATGGAGGCAAGGTTGCTCATGTCATCCCTGGCCACTTTCATCTCTTTGCCGTCGGGGACCCACAGATCTTTATCTCACCCAGTCAGGACTGGATTCTCGCTGACTTGCCACTGAAATCTTGTTGGATTCCCCCTGATTACTGCAATTTTCAAACACATGCCTTCTCTCCCTCCAAAGTGTGCTTTGGATATTGATCAGGGCACATTGTCATAATTGATCTCAAGCCTATACATCAGTAGCATAGCATAGTATAACTAGGGATTGGGTGATATGAGATTTGTTGAAGATTTGTAACTATTTGTGCCTTCTTTCTCAATTGCATCTTCATATTCCTATAACACCAGCAATTAAACAAGATAAAAGCATAAATGAACAGATCTGCACAAAGATCAAGAAGAAATGTAAACTCATGTGCAGGAGGCCATTCAGGCAAGCGCTGCAAGCATAGCAATTTCAGACAACAAATGTTGGAAACATGTGCCAATATGAATCCAAATGACATCCTGCATGGCTTCCTGTAGAGATGATTCAAGGAAGACTGCCACATCTAATGGATGGCCACCACAGGGGCAGAAACCTTTGTCATCCAGTTTTCTCAAGTTGGCTTGTAATGAAGACTTTGAGTGGATGCTGGTCATGCCATCAAGGATAGCTTGATGAACGATTCTACTATTCGTGATTGACAGCATTTATCCATGGCATCTTTACTAATAATATAATAAGTCCCTCTTTTGATTTCACTAGTGATCAATACAGGATTGGCAATTAGGGAGAAGAATTGCTCAAGTAAGTAATTGAGATCAGCAATGCCAGGTTTATTCACAAGGACATTAGATGACTGATCAGATCTTTAGGTTAGTTAGAGAAAGCATTTTGGATACTGTATGGATGATGTTGCATATATCCATCAATCCTGAGTGAAACTGTGCCTTCCTTTTTTACTGGGAGCATGGACCAGGGACGTCTATTTGTTCACCTTCCCCACCATCAGGTGTCAGGTGTTATGAGGCTAGGGGGAAACTGGCTAATGTCTCTCATCAGGAGGTTTGATATGTGTTATTGATTTATCTTGGAATTGGTGAGGGGGGTAATAATGAGGGATAAGGTGCAAGAGGGGTGGTCTGGAGAGCAGGAATATCAAGGGATGTGCATCATACAGTATAGTAGACTTTCTTGATACA
>QLPG01051260.1:7013-26987 GCA_003314385.1 Gomphus sp. MG54 | reverse complement strand
CGCGATAGTCCTGTGCGTCGGTTATCGATCGTGACGGAACCTTGATTTCCGGAGTCTTCAGAGGGTCGGATTCGGGGGGTCGGATTCAGGGGCCTCGGAATGTATTTCGGATATTCGGAAATCGGTTGTTCGGGCTCTGGTCGATCGGAAAGGTCCCGGAAACGGTGTGGGTGGTTGTGGGGGTTACTGTGGGTTTGTTTGGCTGCATGGTCTATAACACAGGGAGGGTCTAGGACTTCAGGGTATAGGGTGGTCGAGTAGTTCAAGGTTGCAGGGACTTGGCTTCAATTTATATGTTGTGCCCTCCTCAATCATCTGTCCCTAATTTCGGAAAGTCAGAAAGTTTACCGGAACTGAATTGGAAACTACAATGCAGAATTAAGTCGATATTCATACTGGCAAATAGTCCAGTCGACTGGTGACTTATATACATGTATCTAGTCTTTGTACTATCTTTGCCGAGTAAGGACAAGGGGGGGAAGAGAGTACAAGGGGCAATACAGAATGAAAAACAAGGGAGTGAGGTATGCGATGATCCTGCGCATTGTTTATCAAAGGAGCAGAACCTTGGCTTTGGAATCTTTGGAGGTTTGGGAACGTGGAACCTCGGATTGATACATCAGAATTCGGAAAGCAGTTATTCAGGCTTTGAGCGGTCAGAAAGGTGCCGGAAATGGTGCAGGTGGTTGTGGGGTTTAATGTGGGTTTATTGGTGGCATGGGCCATAACAGTCAGCCCAGAAGCACAGCTCACTTACTATTAATATTTTGTGACTTGACGAGTCACAAAACTACCAGCCATGGGAATATGATTCATTAGTGACTACAGGGTCACTTGTAACTGTCACAGGCTTCCAGGACTTTCCATTCCTTTCCACACCCTTCCACTAATATCAGGAAAGTCTTGCCTTATTGGGGAGTTACATAATCAGCTTAGAATTAGTATATATAGAGACTAGTTCTGTAGCTTAAAAGTAACTTGAATCAATCTTACTCTTATCTATAATCTACTAGATTATCTAGTATAGCAAGGACTCTCATATAAGTAGGGAATAGCACGGGTTTGGCCAACCTGCATGGGTCACTGGGTCAGGTGCCCTTGGGTGTGGGTGTGGGTCAAGCAGAGAGCATCTGTGACCCAGCCCAACCCGGTGCATCAATCATATACATGTGCATGTGCATGAGTATGACACCCAACCTGGCACTCGCTCCTGTCGTATGTGTGTGTGTTCAACACACACGTGCATATGACACACACACGTGGCATACACATATGACATGCACATGCTGCATGGGCATACAATACACATGTGCTGCACACGTATGACATGCACGTGCTGACACCAACGAGCTGTATGTGCATGTGTAGAATGCATTCGTGTCAGCACATATGCGTATAGTGTGTTCATGCATGCACATACAATGCATCCATATTGGTGTGTTCAAGTCAGCACATACATGTATGGTGCATTCGAGTCAGCGCATACACATACGGCACATTCAAGTCGGTGTGTACACGTATGGCACATTCAAGTCAGTGCATACATTTACAGCACTTTCGTGTTGGTGCATGCATATACTGTGCATTCATGTTGGTGCATGTGTGTACAGTGTGTTTGTATCAGTGTGAACGTGACATAAGACACGAACATGCTGCAGGCATGTGGGTGCGCCATGCACCCAACACCTGTCGACCCATGGGAAAAAACCCATGGGTTGATGGGTTCGGCTTTCCCATGGGTCAGGTGCAGGTCACCCACATTTGACCTATGGGTGACCCGTGCCATTCCCTACATATAACTTGGTCCAAAGACCACTTAGGTACATTGGTCCAAAGACCAGTTACTACCCTTTCTGTCAAGAGGTCCAAAGACCCTTTGGCAAACAAGAGGTTCATTCCAAAGAGTAAAGCTCACCCTTCTACCAAAGTGGAAGGTTCTCAGCTAAAGCAGAAAAGGTACATGTCAAGTACATGGACCAAGATTCTGGTAATTTGGCAGTGCCAACTGAGCAGTCAGTCTATTTCCATGCACAAGTGACAAAGCCACATGCAAGTCACTTGGTACACCGGTCTCAGCTTAGCACATCCACCCTCCACATTCCTTATTCCCATCCTTCGTCCACTCTTCCTTATTTACCAACCATTAATCCTACCCCATCTGCTCTTTATTCCTCAACCCACCCTACTTGGGACATTCTGTCCTTGTGTTATTCTCAGCCATGACCCTATTGTTTTATAGTCGGTCACTCCCTATTGTCCTATTCTTGGCCACATTCCTATTATCTTGTTTTCATTGTTCATCTCTCATTTACATTCTTTTGTTTATTCTTGATCATTGTGGACAATACTCTCACATGCTCTGCATACCTTATTGTTCTTCATTCCTTATTCTACATCCCACCTCTTAAACTATATAAGTAGTGCATGGATGTACATACTTTCTCATTCGGGGTATCGACTAGGCTTAATCCCCTTTACCTCCCCTTTCTCTGTTAAGTCCTCTACTTGGGCCGACATCTTCAGCACCCTCCTGAGTATCCCTTCTGTTCTAAATTGGTGGCATGCATGGAAAGCAGAGTGCAATGCATGAGTATGTTGAAGCCAAAGCCCTACTTTCAGCCTGCAGGACTTGGCTGTTCCCTACCAGCATATTTGGCATTACCAAATCTTGACAGTACCCAAAAACATAGTAAAATAACTAAACCCAGATTATATAGAACATCAAGTGGAAATAATCCTAGGCGAGGGTAGAACTAATAGTTTACGCTCATAAACTATTATTCCTATATATAATTGACAATTGACAAGGTACCTGTCAAGGCCCTCTCTAAACAATTCTTTTTGGACAACAACCCAGACTGGCATTCACTTGCTGATGTCTTGTCAGAGAACTTAATTAGGCTTTATTCACACCAAAATTTTGTCACACTTCTCAGGTTAAATCATCAATGGTTCCAAAACAGTAAGGCAACAACAACAGCAGCAGCAGCAAGGAAAGCATGAACCAATCAAAGGGCAAGGGCAAGGATAATAAAAATCCTCAGCCAAACCAGACTGACTATGCCAACAAGCTCAGCAAGGACAGAAAGCTACTCCCAAAGAAATGCAAGAGGCACATCAACAATAACCTGTGCCTCCTTTGTGGCACTGATAATTACAAAGTCACCAAGTGCCCTAAATCCACCAAGGCCTGTGCAACCACTATGACTATGACCCCTATGACTTCCAAGGTAACTAACACCTCAGACACTAAAGCTGAGAATTCAGCTAAGGTGCCTGAGTCAAAAATTAGTCAGCAACTGTTGAGATATACTAAAGTCTCCTTTCATGTTTTCATTTGATATGACTGGTATTTGGCCAGATATGACTTTTTTATGTATTACATCTTCGATGTTTTGATCTGAGTTTGAATTTACCTTACATAATAACACAATTTTCACTTTTTCACTACAACAGGTTATGGGCCCTACTGTCAGGAGCCGGATACTGATGGACTTCGGTACTGCTGAAGGGTGTTGTCGAAAGGTCGGGCGGACTATGGCCAAGTCCTGCAGGCCAAGAGTAGTGGCGTTGGCTTCAACGTACTCGTGCGTTGTGCCCTACTTGCCGTGTGTGCCACTGTATTTGCAACAGACAGATACTCAGGGGGATGCTGAAGATGCCGGCCTGAGTCGAGGACTTTAACAGAGGAGAAGAAGGTAGAAGGGCCTAAGCCTAGTCGATACCCAGAATGAAGAAGTATGTACATGCATGTCCTACTTATATAGGTTAAGAAGCGACATGTGGAATAAGGAATGTGGGACAACAAGGTATGCAAAGCATGTGGTTATTGTCCACAACAAGTAGAATTAGAATAAGAGATGTAGGGTGAAAATAGAACAATAAAGGACAGAATAATAGGACGTGCCCTAGCACAATAGGAAATGTCCGATTTTAAAACAAGGCCATAACCAAAGATAACACAAGGGCAGGAAGTGCCAAGGTGAGGTGGACAGAGGAGTGAGGAGTGGGCGTAGGAATGAGGGGTTTGACCGATATGCGCATCTGGCTGAGACCAACTTATCGAATGGTTCGTGCTTGGTTGCTAATGGAGTATTTTAGTCGGTATTGCCGAGTTATCGGGTCCTTGGTATGTATACTTGACACCTACACTTTATCTATAGATATCTACATAACACCACCTATCATGTTTTGTATCTATCTAGGCCCTCTATCATTGGCCAGCAACTGATCCCTGATCAGAGCCCATCTAGGCATTATAAAAGCACCTCAACAACCATACCAACTTCATGTTTTTGCTCTATTACAGCTCTCCTTTCCCTTTCCTTGCCCTCAGATTCTCCCAGCAGTTGCTCACCAACCTTCTAAGGACTTTAGCCAGCCAGTGGTAGGATAGGATCCCTCCTCATTGCCTGGTGTTGCAAAGCCACACCCCTGGCCTAGTCTTTGACTAATTTGCCAGTTGACTGAGGCCTCTTGTCATCCTTGGGTGTTGGAATCTGTGGTCTGCAGATTCTTAACAGTTCACCTGATTTGTGGTAAGGTTGTGCCATCCTATTCTGAGCCCTGAAGTTCTGAAGTTGTTGGGGAGTAACTGGTGCCATTTGGACCATTTTTCTGACCTCTAGAGCCCTTTAGGAACCCCTTAGGACACTTCTTGGCCACTGCTTGATGTTCCACCCTGTTTTCATGTCTCCTGTATCACCTTTTGCCTGTATCTGCTCCACCTGGTGTTTGCACATTACTTAAACACCAATTTAAGCATCCATAGAAGCAACATATCAATCCATTCATTCATTCACCCACAATACACCAATCTTTGCACCAACATCACTAAACAAACCATGTCTACATCTACCTTGAATAGTGATACCACCTCTCCAAAATTTCCCATGCTGTTAGACACAAATTATCATGACTGGGTATTCAATATGACTGCCATATTATACTCTAAGGGCTTGTAGATGCTTGTTTAAAACAAGAAGTAGTGTCCTACAGTGTCTGCAGATCAGGAAAACTGGGATTCAGATCAGAACATAGCAGCAGCTCTGATTGCTTCAACTTTAGAGGCAGGACAGTGTGTGCATGTTTGGGGACTTGAGGATGATCCAGTAACAATGTAGAATGCCCTTCATAATGTTCATATATAGAAACAAGCAGGCACTCATTTCAATGCTTATGATGCTCTATTTAATATGAGAAAAGAGCCAGAGGAGACAATCCATTCACTCATTGATGCCTTTCTAACTGAAGAAAGCAGTCATCTCCATCACTCCACCTAGTCTGCCATGCTTTCAAACAGGCAGATTCCCTCCCTTCTCTCTGCCCACCTTGTCTCTAATGCCAGCTACCTTTGGTGCACTAATTCAGGAGCTTCTGCCTATATGACTCCACATCGGCACTGGTTCAAGGAACTCAAATCTCTGTCAAGTACACGTATTGAGATTCAGGTAATTCAGCAGTGCTGACCAAGCAGTCAGACACCTTTGAGTCTTGTCTTTAGCATCCATATTGACAAGCCCCAAAGGCCATTGTTGCTCTCTGTGCGTGACAGTTAAGAGTCTCTAGACCTTCCCTGCCAACACTTTCGGCACTCCCCAAGTACCTCCTCTGTCCCAAATTGGCGGCACACATAGCAAGTAGGGTGCAATGCACGAGTATGTTGAAGCCAAAGCCACTACTTCCAGCCTGCAGGACTTGGCTGTTACCTGCCTTCATCTTTAGCATTACCAAAGCTTGACAATCTCACAGAGTGGCTATAGAATTGGCAGACAATAGTATGTGTTTTGGAACTATAAATGAGATAACCTGAGAACTGTGAAAAAACTTTGGTATGAAGAAAGCCTAATCAAGTTCTCCGACAAGATGATGGCAAGTGGATGCCTGTCTGGGTTGATGTCCAAAAAGAATTGTTTAGAGGGGGCCTTGGCAGGTACCTTTTCAATTACGTGTAGGAATAATAGTTTGTATACATGAACTATTATTCTACCCTTGCCTAGGATTATTTCCATGGATGTTCTATAAATCTGATTTAGTGATTTTACTATGTTTTTGTGTACCTTGTATGTTTTAACTGAGAAACCTTTTATTAAGCACTGACCTTCAGATCAACATACCTAAGGGTGCTTGATGCACAAGATAATCCAATGGATTATGGGTGATAGTAGAATAGATTGTTAAGCTACTTTTATGCTACAGAACTAGTCTCTATATATACTAATACTAAGCTGATTATGTAACTCCCCAATAAGGCAAGACCTTCCTGAAATTGGTGGAAGGGTGTGGAAAGGAATGGAAGGTCCTAGAAGCCTGTGGCAGTTATGAGTAACCCTGTAGTCACTAATGAGTCATATTCCCACAGCTGGTAGTCTTGTGACTGGTCAAGTCACAAAATATTAATAGTAAGTGAGCCAAGCTTCTGGGCTGACCTAATGTTTAATAGTTATTATATAATCCCAGGAATTTGTTGTACAATTTAGTCTTGGAGCTTGAGCCAGCAGTTTGGCACCATTTTCCATGTGTAAGTGTTTGGTGCCTGGCTGTGGGTCCTTGTGGGTCCAAATAGAAATAAGCGAAAAATATAAGTGTTTTTGGAGGATTTCCTTAGGCTTGAAGAGCTTGATAGTTTAAGAGTTAATTACTTTGAGTAATTCACTCTTAAATGGCTAGCCAAAATTTATTATATTTTTTGGTAGTCAATTTAAGACTGATTTGTTGGATTATTTTCTGAGTGAGAGAGGTTTGGAATCCATTTGTTACGACCCATGTCCCCAACAAACCCATACCAACCCCCACAACCACCTACCTCGTTTCCGAAACATCCCTGACCACCGGAGGACAAACGATCAATTTCCGTGGTTCCCATCCTGTAACGTCCAGGCCCCCGATAGTCCGATCCCAATTCCCATGACCAAAGTTCCGCATCTTGATAACCGACGCGCCAGTCTATCGCGTACCTTACTCCCTTATTCTTCTTTCCTATTTGACCCCTTGTACTTCCTTTCTCCTTGTTTTATGACCGGCAAAGATAGTACAAGGATAATCACATGTATATAGTCTTCCAGTCGACCAGACTGTTCGCTAGTACGAATATCGATTTAGTCTCCCACCAGTTTCCAATTCATTTCCAGTAAACTTCCGCCCCCTTTCCGAATTTAGGGACAGACGATCGAGGAGGGCACAACACATAAGTTGAAGCCAAGTCCCTTCAACCTCGAATACCTCAGTGACTGGATCGAACCATTCTGCGACCTACCCTAAGTTCCTGGCGCCTCCGCCCCCATCCGTAGTCTGTCCAATTCCCGTCTTCGGTCCTCGGCCCCATTACGGACCTTCACGCTAACTGGATAACTCCTTCGGAAGTGCTAGCTAAGCGCCTGACACGCAGACTTAACACCATTATACTAATCCTGGTTTGATGACCCTTCATATCTATTAGAGAATTCCCCATTCCCCAATAGTATGGTGTATTCTGAAGGGATTGGCACAGTGGTTTTCTGCCCAAAGAACAAGAAATTGACTCCCATACTTCTTTCTGATGTATTATATGTTCCCCAACTTCAAAACAACCTCCTCTCAGTCCTCTTCTGGATTGTCCATCATGGGATTAAGGTTGAGATTGTGGGAGCCATCTTGAAGTTCTATAAAATAGGCAAACTGATCCTGACTGCCACTGTCAAAGGGAGACTTGCATACCTGGATTGGGATACACTCACTCAGGATGAGGTGAACACAGCACACATTGCTACATCAAAAACTTTGGACTTGGAGCTTTGGCACTGTTGTTTTGGCCACCTTGGCATTGTGTCAAGATTCGGTGACGCCGAGATATCGGTTAAGTCCTGCAAACCGTTACGGGGTGGCTAGGCTTCAACATGCTCGTGCGTTGCACCCTGCTGTTCCATGTGTGCCACTAATTTGGATAGTGAGAGGAGCCTTGAGAGGATGCTGAGGGCGTCGGCTCAAGCAAAGGACTTTAGAAATAGGGAGTGGATAAAGGGGTGCAAATCAATTGATATTCTTGATGAGATTATGAGCAAATACAGTAGGATTGAAGATTTCTTTAGGCAGCTAATTTATTTATCTCCTCAGTATAGTCAATAACTGAGTGTATATTCAGAAAATATACCTAATTTATTTATCTTACAAAAGAAATAAAAGAGAAATTAGCCCTGAGGCTTTGTACATAATATTATTCAACTCACCTCCTCAGTATAGTCAATAACTGAGGAGGGAGGCTTTGCGCGGGTCGTGTCTCACCCGCATATACCTTGCAGCCAGCCCTTGACCCTATCGAAAGTTTGAGCCAGGCTGCTGGTTCCAAATCCAGGGAGCCTGCCACGCTAGTCGCATTGTGCGTGGACAAGCGCCCGTAAGTAGCGTACATAGTAGAACACGAATAACTCCCTCAATAATGAGGGTAAAAATACAAGTAAAATCGAGAAAAATAAAGAGTTCAAAAGCGCACTGAATGGTACCGAAATCGATGTAATATTACAATATATTGAGGTTGGTCTCTCAGGGGTGAGATGCTAGTTTGCACCCAACAATTCTGAGTGAGGAACTATCTACATATGTCCCGCTACTTTTATAGTTAAGAAGCAAGATGTGGAACAGGGTGGTGTAAGGAATGGAGACAATAAAGTATGAGGTAACCACATGGAGGCATTGTCCACAGTGATCAGAAATAGAATAAGGAATGTAAGTGGAATTAGAATGATAGAGTATGGCTGAGAATAAGATAATGAAATGGTGGGTGGGAATAGAACAATAGAGGATGGCCTAAGATAAAATAATGGCAGTGGCCAGGACAATGAGTGGCCGTCATGTTGTTCGGGGGAAACAGGTTAAGGAGTGGATAGGGGGTGAAGGAACAATGAAAGGGGATGTACGAGAGGAGTGGTCCATATGATGTACCGGGTGTACCAAGCCGAGGCCACACGCTAGTGCGAGATGATGTGGGTAAGGGCCGGTTGGTCGGTATTCCCGAGTGAGTCGGTGCTTGGTGTTGCGGGCTTGACACATTGATGCTATCAAGTGACTCATCACTCAGGACATGGTGGAAGGGATGGACATCACTTCAGACACTGAATTCCCTGCAATCTGTGAAGCATGCATTTATGGGAAACAACACAGAGAACTATTCCCAAAGAAAGCCTCTTCCAGAGCCAAGAAAGCCTCTTTCAGAGCCACCCAATCCTCTACTTGTCCACTCTAATATCCATGGTCCATTAAAAGTACCCACTGCTTGGGGATTCAAATATTGGATCACCTTCATTGATGACAAATCTCACCTTGTATACATCTACCTGATGAAAACTAAAGACCAGACACTAGACACATTCAAACAATACAAGGCATTGGTAGAGAACCAGACTGGAAAGACCATAAAGACCCTGAGAGATGACAAAGGAGGGGAATACTCTTCAAAGGAGTTTGGATCATTAACTGCCTCTTCTGGGATATTCAGACAGAAGACTGCACCAGCCACACCTTAGCATAATGGAGTTGCAGAGTGCTTTAACTGGACATTAAAGGAAGAAATAATTTCTATGCTCCATGATGCAAACCTCCCTCTTATATTCTGAGGTGAAGCCGCTATGGCATTTGTTGAAGTGTACAATTCCTCACCCACTTCAGCACTGCTCTATTACGCTCCTTTTGAATCCTGGCCTGGTCATAAACCCTCTGTCACCCACTTCAGGGCCTTTGGCTCTATAGCATATGTGCATGTCCCCAAATCCAAGTGACAGCACATTGAGTCATACACAACCAAATGTGTCATGATTGGCTATGCAGCTGGCACTAAGGCATGGAGACTATGGGATCCAGCAGCAAGACAAGTGATTATCAGCAAAGATGTCATATTTGATGAATCTCCTCATCCTTCACTCAATTCTGGCACTGTTGCAATACAGAAACTACCACAGAGGCTGATTGATATTCCTGATGACTTTCCTGCCCACCTCCAAGTGCTTGTGCCTCCTTATATTCCTGCCATTGCACATGATAATGATACTCCTCCACCTGATCCACTACCAAGTCCTTGTTCCTAAGACTCTCCTGCCCCTCCACTGTCCCCTCTACCACCTGCTCTAAGATGGTCAGAATGTATTCATATCCCACCTCAACCTTGGTTGCTAGTCCCAAATGCTGCCCAGTATTATAATCCTCCTCCTGTTCCTCATCAGAGAAATCTAAATAAGGGGGTGGTTGCTGAGAGTGAGGGCGTGGTTGCTGAGAATGAGGGAGTAGAACAGACTGACTCTGCCATGACATTTCCTCAGCACCCACTTTGTCTGCCTCAGTGATGCTCCAGATCTCCCAGAACCACTCACCTACAAAGAAGCCATATCTCAAATTGATGCACTATGGTGGAAGGAAGCTTGTGGAGATGGATATCAGTCACTGATGGATAACAATGTTTGGACCATGATGGATCTTCCTCCTGGCAAGAAGGCCATTGGCTCCAAATGGGTTTTCAAGCTGAAAAAGCTTCCTGATGGTACCATTTACTCCTTAAAGTCCCAAGTGGTGGCCAAGGGTTATTCTCAAGGCAGGCATTAACTTCACAGAAACATTTGCCCCTGTTGTGAGATTCAACACCCTCAGAGTACTCCTGGCAATCACTGCAGTAGAAGATCTGGAATTAGACCAAGTTGACTTCAAATCTGCATACCTTAATGGTGAGATTGAAGAAGAGGTCTATATGGAACTTCCAGATGGATACAGGTAGGGAGATAAGGTTGGGAAACTGCACACAGCCATCTATAGGACTAGGCAAGGAGGAAACAGATAGCATGCCAAGTTGGACCAGGCATTTCACCAGATGGAATTCAGCAGATCCAAGGTTAATTACTGTCTCTACATGTACCAGCAAGGCACTATCAAAGTCTACATCCCAGTCTGTGTTGATGACTAGCTCATGGCCTGTAACAGTCAAACAGATCTTGACAAAATCAAGGCTGAACTTGCAAAATGCTTTAAGATGAAAGACATGGGACCTGCATGGTACATTGTTGGACTTGAAATCCACAGAGACAGAGCCAAATGGACACTTCACATCAACCAGCACAAGCATATCTTTGATGTTCTCAAGTGATTCAATATGGAGAATTGCAAACCAGTTGCCACACCTCTTGATCCAGGCTGTCATCTCTCCAAAGACCTCTTCCCACAGTCTGAAGATCAGAGAGTGGTAATGAAGGACATCTCATATCTTGCTGCAGTTAGAAGCTGGAATTACCTTGCTGTTAGGACCAGACTGGATCTTGCACATGCTATGGGTGAACTTGGCCAGTTTAGCTCAAATCCTGGTCTAGGCCATTGGAAGGCTGTCCAACATGTGCTCAAATACCTCAAGGGCACTGCAGATCTTGGTGTTGAGCTGAAAAGAATGACCAGACTAGGGTTTGAACCCAGGGCTATAATGTATATAGCTATGGTATTAACCACTATACCATCTGTTGAGATGCACTGAAGTCCCCTTTTATGTTTCCATTTATGCATGACTGGTATTTGGCCAGATATGACTTGTTTTATATATTACACCTTCGATGTTTTGAGCTGAGTTTGAGTTTAGCTTACATAATAACACAGTTTTCACTTTTGCGCTCCAACACCATCTAGTCCAATACAGGAAATTTGTATGTCCACCCTGCCACAAGTTTACGTCGGTGCAGGCTTTTCTAGAATGGGTAGCCCAGAATCGTAGTCAATGAAAAATTTTGAATTTCAAATTCAAAAATTCTCACCCTACTTTTCTTGAGACTTCAACATGGACACCCATTCCTTTGACATAGATGAAGCAGCCGAACTACAGAAGTTCGGCTGCTTCATCTATGTCGAAGGAATGGTCATCCATGTCGAAGTCTGAAGAAAAGTAGGGTGAGAGGGTGGTGGGAGAAGAACAAAAATGAATGCTTGGAGTTTACCAAGGGCATGATCCTATATACCTTTATGCAAGTTTACATGCTTCTTGACCCAATTATTTCTTCAAAGTGAGCACTTCACTTGAAGTGTAGGTTATTACATAGGCAAACGCTTGATCAGACACCCGCCGGCCGCACGCGCACCAGTACGACATGCATGTGACACCCATCTACCCATTGGAAAAAAACCATGGGTTGATGGGTTTAGGTTCCCATGGGTTGAGTGTGGGTCACCAAAATTTGACCAGTGGGTGACCTGTGCCATTCCCTATGGGCAAGTTTCTGAGCCTTGCTTGATGATTTTTTTTGCAAAAGTAATCTCTTTAAGGCCTTTAATTTGCTGGGCCACTAGCACTTTGAGCACAACATTGTTTGATGATCTGATTATGGATCAAAACCTGAGGTTAGCAATCAAAATCATGATGACATTCAAAGTTCTTATTCTAACCGTGTGTCTAGTGCTAGCCAAATGGTAGCATACATTCCAAATCCCAACTTTTGAATAACCATGTAGCAGCCATGAAATATGTCACCTAGACAAACAGGATGGTATCCTCCCTTACAGTATTGCATTGGGTCCATTGGAGTGCAAAAGTGAAAATTGTGTTCTTATGTAAGCTAAATTCAAACTCAGATCAAACATTGAAGATGTAATATATAAAACAAGTCATATCTGTGTCAAGTACACGTACCAAGGATCCGATAACTCAGCGGTACCGACTAAAATACTCCATTAGTAACCAAGTACGAACCATTCCATGAGTTGTTCTCGGCCAGACGCGCATATAGGTCACCCCTCATTCCTATGCCTACTCCTCACTCCTCGGACCACCTTACCTCGGGACTTCCTGCCCTTGTGTTATCTTCGGTTATGGCCTTGTTTTACAATCGGGCATTTCCTATTGTGCTAGGACACATCCTATTATTCTGTCCTTCATTGTTTTATTTCCACCTTACATTTCTTATTCTAATTTTACTCGTTGTGGACAAAAACCACATGCTCTGCATACCTTGTTGTCCCACATTCCTTATTCCACATGTCGCTTCTTAACCTATATAAGTAGGACATGGATGTACATACTTCCTCATTCTGGGTATCGACTAGGCTTAGGCCCTTCTACCTTCTTCTCTTCTGTTAAGTCCTCAACTCAGGCCGGCATCTTCAGCATCCCCCTGAGTATCTGTCTGTTGCAAATACAGTGGCACGCACGGCAAGTAGGGTGCAACGCACGAGTACGTTGAAGCCAACGCCACTACTCTTGGCCTGCAGGACTTGGCCATAGTCCACCCAACCTTTCGACAACACCCCTTGGCAGTACCGAAGTCCGTCAGTAACCGACACTTGACAATCTGGCCAAATACCAGTCATATCAAATGGAACCATGAAATGGGACTTCAGTGTATCTCAACACACCCCCTCAATGAAGTCTCCCTTCATTTCTGCAAACTCCCAAACCTGTCCTACACTTCCCATATTTCATCTTAACAAGTCCCTTCTTGAGCATATCTGTAACCATCTCATCTGTAGGCACAAATTGGAGCTTGAGTAATTTCTTCTCAACTTTCTCCCTGAGTCAATGGTACATCACATCAATGTGCTTCATTCGAGAGTGATGTTCAGGATTCTTGAACACAGCAATCACAGGCTGGCTGTCACAGTGAATGGTGAATTGTGGGATATGATAGCCAAGCTCAGTGAGCAGCTGTTTTAACCACATGGCCTCCTATCCTGCAAAATTGGCTGCCATGTATTCAGCATCAGAGGAGGATGTGGCCACAGTTTGTTGTCGCTTGCTACTCCAGCTCACTGTAGCTCCACCAATGAAGAAGGCATAACTGGTCATTGACTGCCTTCTGTCCTCTTCCTAGCATGATTTGCATTGCAGTAAGCCTGGAGTATTGGCTGGGGGCTAGGGCTAGGATGACCATAGGTCAATCCAAGTGTTAGATTGTCTAATCCCACATACTATTCATATCTCTAATTAATGTCTTCCAAGACATTATACATACAGAGCTCTATGGAGTAGTATTGGCAATCTGATAACTTACTGGGGCTCTGAACTCAACTTGTATAGACACACATGTCTTCACTCAAGGAGTCAACCTGAAAGGTTACCCATGTGGACTAGATGGTGTAGTGGTTAACACCATAGCTATATATACTATAGCCCTGGGTTAAAACCCCAGTCTGGTCATTCTCTTCACCTCAGCACCAAGATCTGCAGTGCCCTTGAGGTATTTGAGCACATGTTAGACAGCCTTCCAATGGCCTAGACCAGGATTTGAGTTAAACTGGCTAAGTTCACCCACAGCATTTGCAAGATCTGGTCTGGTCCCAACAGCAAGGTAATTCCAGCTTCCAACTGCAGCAAGATATGGGATGTCCTTCATTACCACTCTCTGATCTTCAGACTGTAGGCAGAGTCTTTGGAGAGATGACAGCCTGGATCAAGAGGTGTGGCAACTGGTTTGCAATTCTCCATATTGAATCACTTGAGAACATCTAAGATATACTTGTGCTGGTTGATGTGAAGTGTCCATTTGGCTCTGTCTCTGTGGATTTCAAGTCCAACAATGTACCATGCAGGTCCCATATCTTTTATCTTAAAGCATCTTGCAAGTTCAGCCTTGATTTTGTCAAGATGTGTTCAACTGTGACAGGCCATGAGCTAGTCATCAACGTAGATTGGGATGTAGACTTTGATAGTGCCTTGCTGGTACATGTAGAGACAGTAATCAACCTTGGATCTGCTAAATTCCATCTGGTGAAATGCCTGGTCCAACTTGGCATGCCATCTGTTTCCTCCTTATCTGGTCCCATAGATGGCTTTGTGCAGTTTCCCAACCTTATCTCCCTGGCTGTATCCATCTGGAAGTTCCATGTAGACCTCTTCTTCAATCTCATCATTAAGGTATGCAGATTTGAAGTCATCTTGGTCTAATTCCAGATCTTCTAATGCAGTGATTGCCAGGAGTACTCTGAGGGTGTTGAATCTCACAACAGGGGCAAATGTTTCTGTGAAGTTAATGCCTGCCTTTTGAGAATAACCCTTGGCCACAATTCTCTGCCTTGCCACACTCCCTGAGACACACCCACTTCATGGCCCAATTCACAAAAGCACAAAGCACCACCCACACCAACACTCTCTACTATACACAATCTGCTCCACCATTATAACATTTGCCCTAACACCATCGAAACCATCAATCCTGCACATCACCACCCTGGCTGGCGACCTGAATTTACATCACACATTGCCGAAAATAAGGATGATGCAAAAGCCACTATCCGTATTAGGATAGACGACCTTCAAATATTTTCAGATGACTCTGGATACAAGGACAGCATAGGGGCTGCTGCCGTCATCCCTGAATCCGATAAACACCTGAAGCATCACCTGGGAAAGAAAACAAGACACACAGTCTTTGAAGGTAAACTGGTTGGTATACTGCTAGCATTGGAGCTTGTTGGTCAACACAATGAGGCAAAAACAGTACTAATTTCCCTAGACAACCAATCTGCGATCACAGCCCTCTGTGAAAACCAGGCACAGACAGCACAGTACCTCTTGGATAAAATCCACAAGACCATTCACCTCTTGAAGAAAAGATGGCATACCCTCCACATACACCTAGAATGGATCCCTGGTCATGAAGGCATACCAGGCAATGAGAGGGCTGACACTTTAGCAAAGGAGGCAGCTGAAGGAGCCTGCTCATTACTGGCCATGCTTCCAAGACTCCTGCAACACAAGCTGCCTGCCAGCATATCTGCTATCAAGGCTCATCGGAAAACCACATTACTCCCCAGATGGCAATCAATTTGGTCAAAATCACCCAGATAAAAAATTTCAAGGATCCATGCCGAATTACCACATCGGAGCCTATACATGACACTGAGCCAGCTCCCCCACCATGCTACCAGCATCATTGTCCAGCTCAGAACAGGACATGTTGCGCCCAATGCATTTCTCAAGAAAATCAAGGCAACAGATAGCGCACTCTGCAACACCTGCCACCGGCCTGAAATGGTGTCCCATTACCTGATCCATTGTGTCAAATACAAAAGCCAATGACACACTCTGTTAACAAAAGCAGGTAAAGCATCACAGTCTATCCCCAGACTACTTAGTGACCCGAAGATGATACCACACACCCTACAGTTTATATAGGCCAGCAGGCGTTTTAAGGAATACTTGGATTTAGCACCACAGCAGTAACTACAAACAACCTCTGGCTCTCGCATCCAGCCAGACCTCACTCCCTAACTATGGTTACACAGTACCCCATATGCCTCCCCGGCCATCACTCCAGTCAAACTGCAAAGCTACACCCACCGCTATTTCCAACTGCAACACCTGCCCTACACGTTTCATACCCTTCCTCGATGATATGCCCGATCCTTAGCTACCAATCCCCCATTTTCACTTTCACTTCCTTGTGTTGCAGATGTTGGTGATGTGGGGAGTTTTGACCGCTGCTAGGTAACTAGCAGCAGGATCCCTACACAGCAAGAGACAAAAGTCCATAGATGCAACCATCCAAAAGGGTGTTAGGTTTAGAACCGTGTCACCAGCCCCAAGCATCTGCACACACAAGGCCTTTCTTCCCTTACTTGGACAATTTGCATTACTACAACCTTTACTTATTAGGGCAGGCATGTATCTACACAGTAGTTTACAGTGCACCATAAGTGCTTAGCGCTTCGAGCACTCTAATTGATAGTCTCTCTCTCTCTCTCTCTCTCTCTCTCTCTCTCAATAGGCGCCAGATGAACTTCATAAAATGAATTCTTGTCACGTTT
Organism: Gomphus sp. MG54; assembly: GCA_003314385.1. Classification (NCBI taxonomy): domain Eukaryota; kingdom Fungi; phylum Basidiomycota; class Agaricomycetes; order Gomphales; family Gomphaceae; genus Gomphus; species Gomphus sp. MG54. The sequence goes on along the minus strand of QLPG01051260.1, from coordinate 10,253 downwards.
GCCAACGAGAGAAAAGATGTGTTTAGATGTGTTTAACTCTTAGTCAACAATTTAGGGTACGATAGTGAATTTTACACTGACATCAAGTGTGGCAGTCAGCGAATGATGAATTAGAACTCGTGCTTTTATATGATGGTATATGGGGGAACATATCCCAAGCAAAAAAAAAAAAAAAANNNAAAAAAAACTCATCAAAGAACTGAAGCTAATTCATTCATCTGTGAATCATCACTGCTGGTATATCACAAGCCTAACAAGAAGTCGAAGGCTTAGCCTCATGAACAAACCAGAAGTCGAAGGCTCAACCAAGGTTCTCAGAGGTCGAAGTTGAGTGCTAGTGAATGCAGGCTGTAACATCTTCCGAATTCAACTAGTAGCATTATGTTCTTCTCTGAATTACAAAAACACCTCATAGAATCATCCATTCAGCTGCATCACCTGATTAAAATTTGATTTCAACACCTCAATCACTCCATTTGCCAAATACTGACACCCACAAGAAGTAGATGTCTAGCGGAAGCCGATGAAACATCATAGGTACCATTTCCCTTCCGCATTAGAACACAACTGTAATATTCGGTTAAACTCTGGCAACCCATATTCAGACTGGCCAATCTCATGCCCTCTGGTTTTGCATGTCCCAAAAATACTAAATATTAGCAGATGCCCTAAATTCAACATCTAGAATACAGTTGTGTGGCTGACACGCCAGGTTCTCAATAGAAGATTGATTTTGTTTCAGGGGATGATGTAGCAGGAACACTTTTACTTTCGAATGAAATACATTGGAGAGGCTGTTCTGTATCTCTGGAACTGGTTTGACATATGCACACATCAATTTGCCACATCTCAGGGGCCAATTCCTCAACTCGCAGTTGATGAGCTGGAGGTCTTTTGGATTTTGATCCTGCAGAGGTAGGTTGTTCCTTGGGGATCAATCCTTATTTTCAAGTATCAATTTTCGTTGCAATCACTTTTTTTAGGATGACAACTTTATGGACTGTCATTGGATCCAACCTCCATCATGTCCAGGTTAGAATATCAGGGCCAATTCTTCAAACTCACAGTTGATGAGCTGGATGGAAGTATTTTTGATCCTGCAGAAGTAGGTCGTTCCTCAGGCATTGTTCCTTATTTTCAAGTATCAATTTCCATTGCAATCACTTTTAAGATGACAACTTTATGGACTGTCATTGGATCGAACCTCCATCATGTCCTGGTTAGAATATCAGGGCCAATTCTTCAAACTCACAGTTGATGAGCTGGATGGAAGTGTTTTTGATCCTGCAGAGGTAGGTCGTTCCTCGGGCATCGTTCCTTATTTTCAAGTATCAATTTCTGTTGCAATCACTTTTAAGATGACAACTTTATGGACTGTCATTGGATCGAACTTTCCATCATGTCCAGGTTAGAAGTTTCCGCAGCCACCTTTTCTGGCGTGCCGACATTGCCATCACAGTGCTAACTCAAAATCAATATAATTTTGTATTTTAAAAATTCAAAATTTATTTAATATGTTTTGTGGCTGATGTAATCGAGGTTCAGCGCCAACCTCACTTACATCAGCTTGGTGTCAAACCACATACACATACCCTCAGTTGCCCTGCCCACTGCGCGAGGCTACCAACCTTCGACAGATGGATGCTACCACATACCCAACGTCGGCCAAGTGGACCGGATGCTACCACATGATCCATCCCCAAAGTACCACCTCCAGCATCCTATGCTCATCTCGGCAGATATACTGCCCCCAAGAGCTTCATGCCGTTTGTCGTCTTCAGCACACCCACCCCTCAAACAGTACATTGTCCAGCCTGTTGTTGTTATGTCTACTCATGTCTGTGTAGGGGTACTATGAATCCTACGGTTATGCTGACGACATGGACTTGTATGAGCCGTGCTACTACTGCAAATCTTACTATGGCAAATCTTACAAAAAGCCCTACAGCAAATCATACAGTGTGCCCACTCCTATTCTTACGACCCAAGTGGCGGCCAAACTGACACACTCACTAATTCTGCCGGCCCCAGTCCTCTTGGCCCCAATCCTGCTGGCCCCAATCCTGTTGCCCCCCACCCGGTTGGCCTGATTCCCATCCTTGGCCCAAATCCCATCCTTGGCCCTGCTGCAGTTGGCCCTACTCCAGTAGGCCCCACTCTGAGGAGGGCGAGTGCATAGAGGGATACACTGAAGGAATGCATTGCGGACAGGTGTGTATGTCAAATGAAGGGAAGGTTCCTTGTGTTAGAGAGCGGGGAGTGGAAGGGAATGAGGAAATTGGGAGACGAGTGGACCTCCTTTTGTACGTTCGAAAGTCAAGTTTGAGCTTGAGGTGTGCTGACATGATATATAAGTTCTGCATGTGCATCTCATACGCGTGCACATATGGTGTGTGTGGTGCGTATGATGCGTACAGCGAGTACCACGCGTATGGCGCATACAACGCGTACGGCGTGTACAACGTGTACAATGTGTATGGCACATACAATGCATATGGCGCATACGACGCATACGGTGCATATGGCGTGTATGGCATGTACGGTGCATATGGCACGTACGATGCGTACGACACGTAGGGTGCATACGGCGTGTGTGGCACGTACAACGTGTATGGCACATGCGGTGAGTGAGGCAGGGAACAGGTGAGCACCTATTATTGCTTTACAAACCATCAACTCTCCACTTACACTTTTTTGTGATTAGGGTCAGGGGAACACTTGATGTTCCAGCTTGTCTTCGCCTGAGCACCCATATGTGTGCTCTCAGCACATCGTCAATGGTCCTTGGGCCTCAGTTTCAAGGCAGCTGGCTCTGAAGCAGGTATATTTCCTTCACGTTCACCGCATAAGATCGCCACTTTTGATTATGTCATTGTGCTGCTTCTGGAAGTACATTAGTAGGTATGTGGGCTGTATGTGACTGCATACGACACCTCATGTGTGTGTGTGGTGTGTGTGTGTCGTATGTGCATGCATATGAGACCTACATGTGTGGGTGCAACATGTGCATGTTGTGGGGTTGGCCAATCCTGACCCTGACTGCATTGGGGTTGCTGGTAGCCCCATCCTGCCTCCTGGGAAGCCCAGGTGCACTTGCCTCTGTGTGTATGTTGTCTATACCTAGGGCAGATGTGTACCTGGGTGTATCAGAGGTAGGATGCTGTTTGCATTGGGGTTACTGGTAGCCCCATCCTGCCTCCTGGGAAGCCCAGGTGCACTTGCCTCTGTGTGTATGTCATC